>JAYMTB010000527.1:0-13804 GCA_036897585.1 Francoa sonchifolia | reverse complement strand
TAAACCCTAGCGATCGAAGCGAAGATAACGAATTGAGAGATCGAAATCCATATATCTTTGTTACGAGTTTTGCTTGTTCCTTCCTCATGAAGAACATTTGAGAGGGAAAGCTAAATAGAGCGGTTTTCGATTTTCTTGTGAAGAAACCTTTCGGAGAGCAAAACGGTTACCAATGGGCCATTGTTCACTCCAGAATTAGGGCTTTCGGTTTTATGTTGGGTTTAATGGGCCAGTGTTCAGTCCAGAAATTAGGGCTTTGGGCTTAATGGGCCATTATTTAAAACTCATCAGCAGCCCAACTTATTTTTGAAGTCATATTTAGATTCAAATTTAAATATTTCGTCTAGCCCCCAAAATAATAATTTCTCGATTGCCTAGAGGGTTTGCTTTTTTCCTTTAAAATCATAATTTGGTTAAATTCTCAATTTTGGAAACGATAATAAACTGAAGATAAATAATTTAATTACTGAATCGAGTCACAACCTTAAAATAAAAAATATTGTGTTACTTTTTTAATGGGGTTGTTATAAATAAAACACGATTAAAAACTTATAAGAAGAACTTAATAAGTTTGCAATTATTATTTACATTAGTACTAACTTGATAATCATACATTTTCTTTCAACCCCTAATATCTTCCTTCTCCAATTTAATAAATGATACCAATGTTCGTACAAATTTACGAGAATCACCAATATACATTGAAACATAATTGGTGTTGCGTATTAATAATCGCCAACATATAATTAATTATATGCCTTGATCACCATCGGAATCATCATCAATCTTGTTCTTATTTTTAGATGTACGACACGCTTGAATGGCATCATCTATCGACAAAAACACAGCTTCCTTCCCTATGTGATCGATGAATTTTGATAATATCATCTTCTCCGTCACATCATTTCTCGGATTTATTATCCCCACCTACAAATATCAACATATATTCAAAATTTTAATACGAGAAAAAATTGCTTAGACAATATGCACGTGACGAAAAACGAGTTATATAGTTCACCTTGAGTCCTCTTTTTTCCAAAGTTCTTCGTACTTCAATTAAGGTTTCGATTCCATTTGTGTCAATAGATGTAACTCCTAAAAAAAAAAAGAACACGAATAATTATGAAATGTGAAAATTCAAAACCGAATTATTTTTTAGCACGATTAATATTTACCTCCTAAGTCCAACAAAATATGCTTAATAATCTCTCCCTTCGAATTTAATTTCGCTTGTTCATCTCTAATCCACCTCATAATTCTACACAATATTTCGAGAAAAAAAGTTAGAAATTAATATAAAAAAAAATAGAATTTTCTTACGAAAAATTGTTAATATTTTTTCTTACCTATCTCGGATGTAGGTGCAACTTGCAAAGTACATAGGAGAACCAAGCTGAATAATTAAGACTCCAGGAATTCTTGTAGCATCTGGATATTGCTCTAAGTCGCGGTATAATTCAGTATTTGGTATGTTTCCTAGCTTGCATGTTGCTGGCCTTGCTACATACCAAAGTGCCCTAATTATTGAAATTGCCACCTGAAATTAAGAAAATAAATAAAATAATTAAATACTCGTATATGTAACCGTTGGAATCAATACTGTCAAAATTCAATGTTGAACAATATATATTTGAGTGTAACATCAAATTATACTCATATTTCAGTGAACTTATTAATAAGACTAAAACTTTTGGTATTAAGTGAATGAGCATAAATTCTAATATTAGCACTAAGAGATGGAAGATAAATAGTAATAATAACATACATAAGATTTACAAACTGATTCCTAATTGAAAAAAAATGTTATAAATGATACCAGAGCTGATTGCAAAAATAATTAGTGCGAGTAAATTACCGACATGAGGAGTCCAACATCCATGCTGATAAAGCTAACACCAAGAAAGGCAGCCATGCAAATGAGGAAATCAAACTTATCAACTTTGTAAAGATGAAAAGCTTCTTCATATTTAATGAGGCCAAGCATTGCTGACATTATAATTGCTGAAAGTGCAACAATTGGTGTGTAACTAAATACAGGGGCCAAAAATAAGAGTGTCAACATCATGCATATTGCCATCACTATGTTGGACATTGCTGTCTTGCACCCAGCATTGTAATTCACTGCCGACTTTGAAAATGGCCCTGCAAATCAAACAAAAATTCGGTTAAATAATAGCCGAAGATATTTTGACCTTATTAATAGATTACAGACGAATCAAACTGTTTGACAAGATAGTTCGGCTCATTTGCTTGATGAACTATACCTGATGTAAGATAGCATGACGTTAAAGAGCCAACAATATTCATGAGACCAAAAGCAACCATCTCTTTATTCCCATCAGTTTGTTCATTTTTCATTATTGCAAAACTTCTTCCTATTGCTATTCCTTCCTGCAAATAACCAACCCATCAATCAAAATCGATTACGACAAACTTAACATAATACGGACAAACTAAAAACCCGAATCACTATTCTTACAGTAAGAGACAAAATTCCAGTAATCAACCCAGCTTTCAGTACTGATGACAAATATTGAGACTCAAAATTTAAATCCTGAATTGAAAGTGGATTTAACCCTTTTTTCAAATCACCAACCTGAAATAAAATAAAACCAACCCAATATTAGACTATAGATTAAAAAATAGAAATAAAAAATACGATTTTTTTTTTCCTTACAATTTGAATTCCATGCTTTTCCACGTGAGCGAAATAGGCAAAAGTACATCCAACTACCACTACCACCATTGGAGATATAGCGGATACCCAAAATAGCTTTGGCTTCTTTTTGCTCTGATAAAATTTGTTACCATAAATCATTAAATTTTTTTGTCATTTATCCAATAATTTGATGTAACAGTTAAGAATAAAGAAATACGAACCAGATGTCTAGTGAATTGGAGGAAAATTAGGAAACAAATTCCTACGACAGCGCTTTCCCATCTCCACTGAAGTAACAAAAGTCCTTTACCACAAAATTACTTGTTGAAAATTATGAAAAGCATTATATTACTTTAGAAGACACAAAATTCTCGCTATTTTTAGTTTTAAAATAATTATAGGGGGAGACTGTTTTCGTGATTGAAAGTTTGTAACTGACCTCTTTTCTATTCTCGAAAACTGCGGTCAAGACAGAAACAACGTCAGTTTTATGCGTAAAATGGCTCAATCCGAATACTCCTTTCAATTGTTGCAAGCAAATTATTACAGCAGTTCCTCCCATAAAGCCTGTGATTGTGGAGTGTGATAAGAAATCTACCACAATTCCTAGCCTGCATAAATTGTTATAAGAAAAATTAATTTATTACAATCTAATTCATATATTTCATACCAAAATTAAAAAATATTTAAAATCTAATTACTAAATTTTTCATTAAATTAAGGGTTAATTGCACTTTTGACCCTTGTATTGATCTAATATTACAAAAACTTCCCAAGTCCTATTTTTACAAATCAATTCTCTAATTTTTCCTCAGATTAATCCAATTTTAATTAGAAAACTCGTTTATCCATTTCCATTAATTTGCAAAAAAATAAATAAATTGAAAATTAGTAGAAAATTTTGTAACCCTAATGAAACACAAGGTGCAAAATGCAATTAACTAAAGTTTACCTGAGAAAACCTAAAGCGGCCTGAAAAAGGCCAGTGATGAAAGTGGCCGTAAAAACCAAGTGAAGAAACAATGCCGGATCATCTTTCGGCGAAAATTTTTCTTCAATAGTATTCCCAATCAGCAACGACGAAGCAGCAAGCGTTCCAATGGCTATATTCTTCGAGCTACCAAAGATTGGATATATAAGAGCCGGAACAAAACTAGAATCTGCAAAAGAAAAGAAAAACATATTAAATAAAATTAAATTTTCTATAAATTTTGCTTCCTATAAAGAAAATAATAAATACATACATAATCCAATAATGGGAGGAATGCTCGCAAGTTTTGCATAACTAATTCCTTGAGGAATTGCAAGACTAGTAATCGTAATTCCGGCAAGCAAATCGTATTTGAATAACCCCAAATTATATTGCGGTAGCCATTCAAATATTGGAAGAAAATATTGGATGGTTTTTTTGGTCCGGCCAAGGGGGGTTTCATTCTTTAACTGACCAAACGGATCGTCGGGAAAAAATGTTTCCTTGACATGGGATCGGAGTTTGGTCGGAAAACTTCTCGGGGCGGAGATGTTCACTAGATGGGCAGATTCACCGGAATTTGCCATTGGAGAAGGAGGTATTATTAGGGGTATGAGGATGAAGAAAGTATGGCTTTAGCATATTTATTTATAGTGGTAGAAAATAATGGGAAATGATTTAAGAATGACAAAAGGTTGGATAAACATTAATTTGACAACTTATAATTATAATTTATGGCATTAAAAATTGCTAAATTTTTTACCCTTTATAGAAATTTTAACTAAAAATATAAATTAAAAAGAAAATGGATGATTGTTGATAATTGATAATTGATCTGTATTAGAGTGGAACTGCTCAAACCACAAGATAAGAATGTTATTTTTTGTATGCGCAAAATTTGGAAGCCAAAAATGTGTTCCATTCATATTTATTAAAATATTAAAAATTAATTCTTATATTATAAGAAATAAAATTAGCTTAGAATTTTCAAATTAATTAGTTTTACCAAAAATGAGAAATTAAGGGTTAATTAAAATTTTGTTAATGAATACCTAGCAAGGGTAGGTTATTGTTGGATACTTACAGTTATGACTAACAAAAATTGGAAAAAGGATATTTATTATTGTTTGATGTTTATAGAAGTAAATATAGATAAGACATGAATGAATTAAAATTCAAACTGAAATTGTTATCCTAATCATTATTATTTAAACAAAAAAAAGAAAAGAAAAAGAGTTTAGCTAAAAAGGGTATAATCAATTCAGTTTTCACTAAAATTCTGCGGATTAAATTAAACTAAAAGTGACTGATTCTATTTGACTCAGCTCCAATCTAAAACCAATATTTTTAACTTATTTTGATAGTTCTCTATTTTAACTGAGAATTGAACCAACAACTAAATCATAAATAAAATTAAAACTTAAAAATATGAGCTGACTAAATTGGCAGCCATAAAAATGTACTTTTAAAAAGAAAAAAAACATATGGACTACACAAAGAGAGAGTCTCAATTTTGCGATCCATAGAAGTGCAGTGATGCAAATGACAACTTGAAGTAACGGTTGTTCTACGTTGTAATCGTTACGTTTCAACAATGACATCACGATAAATTGTCTGCTATTATTTTGGACTATTATTGTCGTGAAAAAAACATAGGTATATTATATGTCATAATCGTTACTCTTTTATATTGGTTTTTATTAGAAAATCTAATTGCTTTAATTTTTATAGCACGTGATTTCCATGTGCATTGTTCTAATATAATAATTATTTAGAAAAATAAATAATTTATTCATTTTTTTTTCTATTTATTTTCCAACACTAAAAGCAATAGTTATCAATTTTTAATCTCTTTCATTTTATTTTTTCCTAACAAAAATAAACAGCTCATGATTAACACATTTTAGTCGAAAAATTGGTTCCAATATTTACCGAATAACAAGCCACAAAAATCTGTTTAATCCGAATTTACATGCTAAATATTTTTGACGTTATGACTTGAAGAAATCCAGTTCGAATCCAGCTTACACGGAATACATCTAAATTCTAAACTACTAATCCAAAATTTGAAAATAGAAAATAAAAATTATATTTAGTCAAAATAAGTATATCTATCTATTGTTTAAATTTTTTTTTATTAGATTAAATTTATTATTTCACGGAATTATTTTTCAATTTTAAAATAAGAGTATTAAGTATTATAAAGATTTTAATCAAGAGTTCAATTATTATTATTATTTTTAAATAAAAGCTTGAAGAAATTGTGATTTTATTATATTATCTAATCATTACTTATTGACAATAGAGAATTAGAAAGAAAAAATAAAATTTTATTTTTCTTGTTAATTAATTGAATGTGTTAATAACTTTAAAAAGCAATTTAACTTTCCATTCAAGGCATAATATTATATCATTCATAATGGATTGATAGGTCCTACTCAAATTTTCCATTTCAAGGAATAATTTCTTTGAATTATCTTATAAAAAATTATCTATTTAAAAAAAAAAAAATTATATTAACTTGATTTAAATATAACATTTCGAGTTCGAGTTGTTTACACATTTTTTTTTGATAATTTTTTTGTTTAAAGAAATACGAAATACAAAATATTTTCTACTCAGAAAAAAAAATAAATTGGTTGATGTAAGCATGTATGTCACAAAATAAAATGATGAAATGCTAAACAGAAAATGAACCAAAATGCAAAAAGATGTCTGTTTTTTTACAAACATCCAAAATTGAAAAAAAAAAAAAAGATATAATGAGAGACTGTTTTTGTACAATTATAGAACCTGCCTGCCTTAGTTAAGGCATGAAACAGATATCACCTACTTATTACAATTTGATAAATGGGTGTCACCCATTGGATCATATCTTTTCAACTTCAAACCTATGTCAAATTTTGTGACACTACTTCTTTTCGTTCAAATCAATACTTCAATAATTGATATTCATTCCTGATTGATATACAGTGTACTATGTTAGAAAATTAGATAGTAAAATCATAAATAAAATTGATCGTACATTTGTTATTGTTGTCCAAATAATAACACAAATAGATAGAAGTCTTATAGTCTATTTTTGTAAACTTTGTTCCTTAAACTTGTACTTTATATTATAATTTATGGAAATATTTTATTGTTATGACTTGATGAAAATCACATGCATATATATAGACTAGGCTAGGGACCCTATACATTTCTTAACCTCTACCATTATTCCTCTCATCAAGGATCATCAATTGTGAATTTATAAAGTTGTAACATACAACCCTTTATATAGAGTTATTTATTTCATTATCACACCTTATTCTCTAGAAAAGTGAAGAGACAATTATATAATATGTGACATAATTAATAACTTTAATACAAAAAATATCTATATTCACTTTAAAATGAATGTGACATAATGAACCACATATTAGAATTCTTACATACTTCAGTTAAAACTGTCGATTGGGTTAAGTTAGTTGATTGTTCAATCCATATTTTGGTTGCATTTTATTGATGTGTAGTCTGATTGTTTGTCTTGAATGAATTATGATACCCTTGACTGAAGTTTCCGGGGATCAGGGGAGCCTCTTGGAAGTGTCTCATTGATCGGACAATTTAGTACTTTTGCGATTTTCTATTTTTTATTTATAGGGCTTTATCATTGTACTTATAACCTAATTCCAATAATAAGAAATCTAGCGCGACCTGTGGACGAATGCATATTCCCGAACCACGTAAATCTCTGTATTTTTTTATTGTTTTCGCTTGATTTGTTTCTCTTAACATATTTTGGCTATGTTGAGAAAATGGGAAAAAAAATATTATAAATTAGTGAACTATTTTTAAAATGGTTAGATATAGTAATATATTCTAATATTTACTACTAGAATGTTTAATTTATTTTTCAAATTTTATTGAAGATTAATAAATTGTACTTTAAAATCAACAAAATATTTGTATATGCATACTAAAATACAAAGAGATATAATATATACTCAATATTAGCTGAATATATGATACTATAAACATTAACAAAATGTACAAAAAGTAGCAATCAATTTGAATTTTACGTGCTAGATTATGCATGGTTAGTTTAGAGCCCTGTTGCAACGACAAGATGAAGCCATGTCATTTTCTAAGCGTTACACTTTCATACGCTTCAACCATGACCTCATCCTTAATTTTCTCGAATTATTTGCTGTTTTATTGTCCTGAAAAAACACACAACTTTTTGTCACAATCGTTACTCTTTGAGGGTAATTTTTTGGGATAAGTTTGATTTATCTTTGTTGCACGTGACTTCCTCGTGCATACTTGGTGCATGGCTTCTATCAGCTTATATGATATACACAAGTGTCAGATCACACTTAGCTACCAATAGTTATGGGATGACTAGTGTCAAATTAGTTTAATTCAATTTTGTAATTTTTATTTTTATTTTTATTTTAATATAAATATAAATTTTGTTTTTAAAGTGTTTTTTATTTGATTAATTTATTTATATCAAAATCAACTTATAAAAATCAACTACGATAAATTCCGAAACTGATTTGGATGCAAACAAATATCATTTTAGTACCGTTATAAAATCATTGTTTAATCTTGTTTATTATAACTTTCTAAAATTTTAATAAATGTTTTAAATAAAACACCAAAGTAATAGTGGTATAATAATGTATTTATCTTTAATGGATAATGCCCAACTCATAATTTCCATTCCAAATTATTTTTAAATGTGCACAATATTTTATTATTATTTTTTTTAATCTCTATTTTTGCAAAATTATGAATTTGGTTCACAATTCAAAGTCATGTACAATGTTTTAGTAATTACTAATATAAATGCATTTACTCAGTCGCTATATTTACATTCTCTTGAAAATCAATTGATTAAATTTATTGGGTTCAAGTCCGCAACACATATTATTTTAAAAAATTGTTTCGAGAGATATGAACTGTTAAGTTAAGTAGATACTTTGTACTTGACAAAAAGATGATTAGATTGATGTCAACATGCATGTCACAACGACTAGCTGCTACTAAACAGAAAATGAACCAAAAGAAAAAAGATGTATTTATTTTACGAAAAAATCCAAAAAAGAAAAAGAAGATAAAAATGAGTGTATATTTATACATTACATCCTGCCTAAGTTAAGCCATAAAACAGATATCACCTACATGTAACACATTAGATAAAAGTATGAGACAGTTTTGGTGACAACTACATTTTAAAGTTCAATTCAATGGATCAATAATTCATATTCGATGGAAACTTATATATTGGTGTAGTTTAACGCGCTATAAACCAAACAGTTTTTATAGAGCGATGTTGATATTTCTAAATTATTTGATAAAAATTAGTTAAGGGTCGAGATTACTACAAATAATTTAATTCGAGAGGAAAGAAAAAAAACAGTATTTTCGAAAAATAATCATCTATTACTTATTGTTATAAAATTACCTTGGGTCCAATATGTATATCTAATACTCCTCCTCACGTGAAAACCCGAAATTTTTTTCAGCTTGAAACGTGGACCAACCTAGTCTTATTTTGAGGCTGTCATACTTAATGGTCTCACCAAACACAATGCGTATAAAATTGATATTCGAACTCAGAACTTTGGCTCTGATACCATGTTCAACTACCAATTGACCCAAGATCTTAAACTGTTAGGTAATGAGTCCAATATGTATATCTAACATAGTAGAATATTTTCACCTCGAGGTCACGAATTCGAAACTTCTTGGGTTATGTACTGGCGTTAAGTGAAAAAAGTGATTTTGTTGGAAAATTATATGATCGAAAACACAAGAAATTTGTGTATGGACCTAATCAAACAAGTAGCATTTAATCCAAGGTGAGCCTGTATATTATCTTGTGGACCCTATCGTGACATTAAAAATTTATTGTATGTGATAGCACGAAAGCTTGTAATTAATTTGGTCCGACGAGTCCCAATATCACTTATCAAACTAGATCCATGCAAATATTTGTATGTTTATTTATAAGAAAATAAAAATACAAAGTTAAACTTTTGGCAAACAAGGTGATCTTGGCCGTTTTGGGACTGAAACGACAAAATCCTATTCAATCCTCATCCCAAGAAGAAGGCAAGATTTTGGTAGTAGGTGGTTATGGTGCCAAAATCTTCCATCTCTTTCTTTTACATCTTTATTTTCCCAAGTGCTAATGGTGGACATGTGTATTCCATTTGGATTTCATAATTAAGCACACACGAGTTCAACCATTGTCTCATATGGTAGAATTTGTGGATGTAATCATTATTAAGTTAAGAAATTCTTGGATTTAATGGAGATGTAGGATTTGTTTAGATATACATTGGTGGAATTCTCTTTTTTAAATATATATATGCAATAAATAAGATTAGAATTAGAAACTTGAAAATGAGATATTTTTTAAGTATTTGTTTGATTGCCCTCTTATTTATTTAGTTCACTTTACACACTTTAGGATATGAAATGAATTACTTTCAATAGTTTATTTGGAAATGGACACTAGATTTTGTGGAAACTTTGATCTTTGGTGGTTGGGAAAGCCAAAATTGAATGCATTCTTTTGGGGCTAAATGAATTCTTTTAACTTTAGCTTTGGATATAATGATCATTTTGTATATAAAAATATTGAAGAAGAAAAAAATTGCATAAAAAATCCACCTTTTTCTTTTTCTTTTATACGTGGATTTCTTCACCATGGGCTAGTTTGAAAAGTTGAGTCATTTGATCGGACCTAAACTATTTTTTTGAACAATGTCAATCATGAACACAAAAATTGCATGCAATTAAATGTTGTCCGTTAATTCTGTCAAAAATTGCCATTAACTCTCATGCCCTCTGGCCACGTGTTTTTCCATTAACTCTCAAGCGTGTGAAATTATCTGCCCTAATTTCCCTCAATTTCTAACCTAAACATCTCGAATCTAAAGCCCCCAAAGTTGGAATTCAAGTGCAATTGCACAATAATGTGAAAGTCTTTCAAACTATATTTAAATGGTTTAGTGTTTGAAGGGCAGTTTGAATTAATGCCAATTGATTTATGTTGATTCAATATATGTTACTAAGAAACACCACATTATGTTGGTCACATAAAGTATATGAACACTATGATGATTTGATAACTTGATCTCTAATCAAAATCAACAAATTATATGAACATAACATCACAAGAAATCTAACATAAACCACCATTTTGAAGATACCCCATAATCAAGCAAAAGCTTTAAGATCAAAGAAATAGTAACTCATACAGACATTTAATCGAACACATGAGATGCATAATTCCACTTTGACAATGCACGGTAACAACGGATGAACCATTTTTATTCAGAAATCAGCACGAGGATGAGACACAGAGACAGACATTATCTCGAAAATGAGCTTTCTTGGCCGGATTGTCCGCCGGAGCACCACCAATTGAAACTGCTGTGGTTAGGGTCTGAGAAATTGGGTCAAGATGTTTAGGTTAGAAATTGGGGGAAATTAGGGAAAATAATTTCAGAAGCTTAAGAGTTAACCGCAATAAATTAATTGCTAAAATAGGGTAATTTTGAAACATTGGTCAATTGCTATAGGGTAATATGAATGTTGGTAAAGAAATTTTTATAGACCGGGTCAGTTGGCTACTTACCGAATCAATGGAGGCCCAAGCCCAGATGCCGCAGACGCCGAGTTCAACCATCGACACCCCCTAAGATAACAAAAGGGCTTTACGAGGGGTCAATTACTTCTTACTTCCTGGCATCCCGCTGCATCCTATCATAGTCTTTGTCATAGTCGGCCAGTAGTATTCCCTATTTGCAACGCCCTGTACAAAGCCACCCCTTCTATTCCACATGCCATTGTTCGTTTTGCTTCGTCGAAGGTGATGTATCAGTATTCCTTTCGGCCCTCTAGCATACAACTCACCTTGATACCAAATGAATGTTGTTGTGGGCTCTTTTGACCCCAATTAATATTAGTACATCTCCTTTGGTCCTATTTTAATTCGCACCTACAGAATCTACCGATTACAAACAACGATGAATACATTTGCCTTCACTGTATTATTTGACATAGAAGTGGCAAATACGATCCATAACTATTAGACCTGCTACTAGCATTTACAAAAATAAAGTATACTATTTAGATTTTGGTCATCTATTGAATTGACATTACCCATTAAGGTAAAATACCGGTTTTTAAGTTTCTTATTTCGTCTATTATAGGTTTTTTTTTACTTGTACGTATCTGAGCCACAATTGATCAACCAAGCTTGTCCCAGTCTGCCATCTCTAATTTGATATATTTCTTTGTAAAATTTAACTAATTTTTGATAAATATTTTTCGAACAATATTAATTTTCCTTTATTGAGGTTATGTTAAAAAGTGTACCTGTTCAGATTCTCCACCATATGATTGATCAAAATAGACTCGATTACGCTTCATTTTTTACATAAAGATATAGTTTTTCCACTAACTCATTCACTAGGACTAGTATAGACGAGATTCGATTTCAGACATTTTTATACGGCGCTAAAAGGATTTAACAATTACACCAATTAACATCGACAAAAATATTTGTGTTGAATTATAATTATTTCAAGGTTTACATGAATAATAAAACACAATTTTCATGATAGTGTCAAAAACAAATAGCATAGAATACATTGAAACCAGCATAGGACCCTCCCAAAAACTAATGCCTTTACACATCCTAAATTCAAACAAAAATTCAATTAATATAAAGCCCATGTTACTCATCAATGTCATAACCAAAGCTGTCTCTCTCCTTCCTTCCACCAAACCCTTTGCCTTAATTAATGCCCTAAACCCATAATTTTCACTTTCTAACACACATAAAATCCTTGCTAAATCACCCATAACCATAACATTTGCAAATGTCACACAAAAGGGTATCCCTAAAATTCCTAGGACACCCCAAAATCCTGAAACCCATGAACATATACCACATAAAAATAGTAGATTTGGGACTAATGTCAAAGTAGTAACAAAAAATCCAAAAATCCCAATTACAATGAGAAACTCACAAAAATTTGTGTGGACAAGCTTAATCCATACTAACCCACTTCTTAAAATTAACCTTTTTACATCAAGATTTACTCCATTATAAATATCTGAAATTGCTTGAGTAGTTCTGCTTTTCCAAGAAGTGAAAAAGTGATTGATGAAGGGAAGCAAATTAAGATATGAATTAGGGTTTTGAGGAGAAATTTGGGAAGTGGGATGATTCCAAAAATTTGACAAAAAATTTCTGTGATTCTTAAGGAAGTTATGTGGGGAAAGTGGTGAAATATAAAATGGGAAATGAAAAGAGAGATTGGGAAAGGTGAGAAAAGGAAAATAGAGATGTAATGAAATTGAGTTCCATGGAGAAGTAAAATTCTAATAGATTCTCTAAAAATTTGGGTTGTGTTAATCAAATAGATTGAGTGAAAAACTTGGGATGTTCTTCTTGGCATTGTGATAAGAAGATCAAATTTGATGAAAAATTGGAGAAATTGGTTTTGTGGGGATGTGGATTTTGAGAGGGTTTTGATGGTTAATATTAACCAAGTTTTTTGGTTGCTTAAATGTTAATTTTTCATTGTTAAAGAGATTCTTTTTTGTGAGGCAAAATTATGGTCACAATGTCTAGTGACAATGAGTTTTGGCTCTTTTAGTGAATTTTCTAAGGTTTCAATCATTCCAATGTGGGGGCATTAGTAGAATTTTGTCTAAAAATAAAAAATTTGGGAGAGAATTTGTCCATGCATAGGCTCTATAAATTCTTTGATAGAGGATTGCTAAATCTTAATATGGAAGAGAAAATAATGGAAACAATTGATGGTGGGGGTGTAGAATTTGAGGGTATAGTAAAGGAGGAAGTTAAGGCTTCATGATTTCTTTGAATGGGAGATTATGATTTTGCCTATTTATATATATGTTTTTATTTTCTTCACAAGAAAAGTAGAATAATTAAAGTTGAATGTCTGAAAGAACTATAATACAATAATACAACAATAAATCAATCTTTGCACTCATGACAGATAGAAATGACATATTCCTTTCTTTTTCAAGTCTACCAATTCATATTTCACTATCTTTAAATTGCCTCTGGAAATAATTCATCCTTAAGTGAAGGAACTATCCACTGAATTTGAATATAAGTAATTTCCCATAAATCA
>JAYMTB010000526.1:0-13805 GCA_036897585.1 Francoa sonchifolia | reverse complement strand
ACCTATTTATGAGGAAATGGGAATGGAAAATGAGAGAAACTGGGAATGGAAATTCATGGATTTCCCATTAAGGTGAAAACTTGTGGATAGCTTCATTATAATAAAGAGTAATTAATCAATTTTTCAGTGACATTTTATTTATTTATATATTTTTTAAATTTCAACTTTATTTCAAAAAAAAGAAAAAAAAAAAAGAAAGGATTTAATTTTTTTAAATACTAAATTTCACATTTTTACCAAATAATAATGTTTATTTTTTCCCTAAAAAAGAAAATTAATTATAATTACTTTAATATATGGGCTGGGCCGGTTATTTTTTGGCGGGAAATAGAAGAAAGGCCGCCAGGCACAGATTGCACATTATTTTAAGAAATCTTATTAGAGTAATAAAACCGGTTCACGTCGGACCGGTTTGTCACTGTAATAATACCGGTTCATAGTGGACCGGTTCGTCAAAAACAGGGATTTTTTGCTTTTTTCATATCAAACCCTAAAACCCTTTCGTCGTTATCTTATCTACTAAAAACCCTAATTTTTCCATGGGAAATTCGCCATTTTTTATTTGATTATCAAGCTCAAATCAAACTCAATCGGACGTTTGTTCAGAAACTGTTGCGAAGTTGAAGTTTTCGTGGAGGATTTATCAGTGGAAGGTTCTTCACTGATTGAAATCGTAGAGAGTAATTTTTAATGCTCGATTGAGGGAAAAGAAAGGTATTTATGTGTTTAGATTTGAATTGAAACGAACATTTGTGTTATTTCAAATGATTTTTATTGGTTTTGTTGATGGCAAGGAGTTGTTTCTTTAGAATAATTTGTTCTATTAGCTGAAGATGTTCCAAAGATTAGTAATGATGAAATTTAATTTGGATATTTTAATTCTAGATATTGGAGTTTAATCTATGAATTATGGTGATTTGTATTGTTTTTGTTGATACTTTGAATGGGGAGATTACTTTGTGATTGTATTTAACTATTTGGATTGTCTTTAGGAAACTTGAGCATCTCTTTAAATGTTGTAATTTGTTGAAAAATTTAGATTGGAACTGCTTTGTTCTTAATCGTTTTCTTGTTTGTTTTTCTAGTTATCCAGTGTGCCTACTAAGATGATTGCGTGTACGAAAGTAAATACAGATATATCAAGGGGTGTTGTTCCAGCATCAATTAAACCCTCTCATCAACATTCCTACATTTCTCAGCCCAAGCATTGCATACCAGTATTTAATTCCATTCCCAAGAGGCTTTTTCTAAAAACTGAGGCCGACAGGGGAGTGGGAGTAAGAAGAATTACGGAGAGAAGCTCCATATACTCTATGCCAAAGAATTGTGAAGAAAGTGCAGGCAAAGCTGAGAGTCTTACATATAAGGATGCTGGTGTTGATATTGATGCAGGATCAGAACTTGTCAAGAGAATTGCAAAAATGGCACCAGGAATTGGAGGCTTTGGAGGCCTCTTTCCTCTCGGTACCTTAATTCATTATTCATTTAATTTTGTTGTTTTGTATCCTGACCCACAAATGTTTTAGTATGGCAGTGAAAAAAGTTTCAACCTTAAAGTGTTCTGGTGTTTGTTCTAAATAAATTCTTATGTGCAGGTGATTCATATCTTGTTGCTGGCACAGATGGTGTGGGAACTAAACTTAAGCTCGCATTTGAGACTGGAATTCATGAAACTATTGGGATTGATCTGGTAGGTTTGGAGTGAATATTGTGGACTGCTTTTAATAATTTATAATTGGCTTCCTGATTCAATTCTGTACTAGGTCGCAATGAGTGTTAATGACATTGTTACTTCTGGAGCAAAGCCTTTATTCTTCCTTGATTACTTTGCGACAAGCCACCTTGATGTAGACCTTGCTGAAAAGGTAAGGGCTGTTGTGCAAAAACCCACTGTTGGTTATTTTGCAGAGTGTAGAACTCGTGATGCGTATATACAAGTTAACTTATAGACATGTATACTCTGTTTGTTCAGGTTATAAAAGGCATCGTTGATGGCTGTCAACAATCTGACTGCGCTCTTTTAGGAGGAGAGGTAACCTCTCTTTCTGTTCATTCACTCTGCATTGGTCTTCAGTCTAACCTTACATTTGATAGTGAAGTGTCAAGTTTATTTTACTCTATTTCTAAAGTTTCTTTCTTAATCTCACGCAATTGTATATGTTTCTTAGACAGCAGAAATGCCAGATTTTTATGCAGTCGGTGAGTATGATCTCAGTGGTTTTGCTGTTGGCATTGTTAAAAAGGATTCAGTTATTGATGGGAAAAACATCGTGGCTGGTGATGTCCTGATTGGTCTTCCATCTAGCGGAGTCCATTCTAATGGTTTCTCCCTTGTTAGAAGGTCGGCCTCACTGGTGAATCTCATCTTAAAGTATATAAGAATTTCGTTGTCTCGTCAATTGATATCTTTCATTTACAGGGTTTTGGCTCGCAGTGGTCATTCTTTGAAGGACGAGCTTCCCAGTTTAGGTGTCACACTCGGTGAAGCTTTGATTGCCCCAACTGTTATATATGTCAAACAGGTTACTTCTCAAATCTCTATTACTACGATGCATGTTATCACGAGTATGCAATAGTGCTGTGAAAATCTTACTCTTGTTGGTTAAAATAGGTTCTTGATATCATTAGCAAGGGAGGCGTGAAAGGGATAGCCCATATAACCGGCGGTGGTTTTACAGACAATATACCTCGAGTATTTCCCGATGGCCTTGGAGCTGTCATCTATAAGGACTCTTGGGTAGTCCCTCCTGTGTTCAAATGGATCCAAGAGGTAAGAATTCTCATCCCGGCCATAGCTTTACACCATTGTTTTTCATACACACATAGTTAATACCGTGTTTATTTTTGGTCTTGAAGGCGGGAAGAATAGAAGATGCAGAAATGAGGCGAACGTTTAACATGGGCATTGGGATGGTCCTTGTTGTTACACCCGAAGCAGCCCTTAGAATACTTGGGGATGACAATGGAACCGGAAAAGCATACGGCATTGGTGAAGTTGTCAGCAGGGAAGGAGTGAGTTACTGCTAATTTATATTTTTCCGATCATTGGAAACTATACAATAATATGTACCAAACTATGACTTAGTAGTTTTCATTTCACCACTCGGATGGAGTGAATTTTCGCCACAATGTTGAAATGCTTAAATTTCCTCAGTTGATGCAATTTCTCTCGGGTTTTAAAGATTATTGTTTTTCTAATTTTTATTTGAGAAAAAATTGTAGGAAGTTATTTTTTTTAAGAATTAAATACACTATTGTCCTTTAACTATTACCTTTATAACAAAGTGTCTCTCCGAACTATTCTTTATAACATTTTATTCTGAAACTGAGTTTTTTTGTTTTTTTCTCCCGTCCCTTCATTTTTTCATTCTCTTTTAAATGACTGAAATATAGTTATATCTGGATAATCAATTTCACAAAATCTCAAATGAATACAAACTCTAATTTCAAAATTGTTCAAATTATACAAAATCAGAAAAAATTTATTCACAATCTCAAATCAATACAATCTCATTCCAAATTTTCTCAAATTACAAAAAAACAGTAGCAATCAAATCAATACTGAAATTAAGTTTAGATTTGATTAGTATGTGAGAAATTGGATATGAATAAGATGATCTATTAATTTAATTTGTTTGAGATTTTATTTGTGTTTATTTGTCTCATTTCTCTTGAGTCAATGCAAAATCCTGTAAAAAGATTCAGTTCAGAAGAAGGAGAAGAAAAAATGCGGAAAAATATAGAAATAAAAAAAAAAATTGACGACTAGGGATAATTTATTACAAAACCTAAAAGAGCTAAAACGTTACAAATAATAATTTTGTTACAAACCTAACGGATATAATAATAATAATAATAATAAAAAATAATAAAAAATTAACGAAAAATCTAACGAAATTTAACGGTAGGATTAATTTGTTACAAAAATTCAATTTAGAAAATAAAACATTACAAATAATAGTTTTGGAATCACTTAATTTGAGAAACAATAATGTATTTAAGTCTTTTTAATAATTTTTATTCTCTAATTATAAATATTTTAATTAGTATGCCAACTTTTTTTATTCAAATATCTTCTATAGAAGGAATATGCGTGTAGATATAAACTAGAAACACTTTTTAGGTAAATACAAATCTTGTTACGCGTTTTCTTTCATTTCCTTTTCCATCCATTAAAATGACCAAATATACCGATTCATTATGTATCTACACACCAACATAAAACCGCGTTTAAGCAATAGGAATAAACACTCACAAAAGTTTACTAACAAAAATCGTCTCTTAGTGATAAAGAAGCTCATCTTCATTATCACGAAGGAATGAAGAACGATGATGAAGATAGTGAAAGAGTAAAAATTCTTGCTATTAGAACCAAATATCGGATCAGTAATTTACCAGAAACTTCGTTTGTAAGTTCTATCATTATAGTATTATTATGCAAATTCATTAGTCTATTTGATTTTTTAATATTATAGCTAATTATTTTTTATTTTAAAGAATCTTTGGTTAATAATCTAGCATAAAAAAAACAAAAAAATTCAAATTTTGATTTAATAGTTAATTTTTAAATCAATTTAATTTTGTTTTATTTTAAGTAAAATATTTGAAATTTAAAGATTTAATTCTGTTTTATTTTAGGTTAAATATTTGAAATTTAAAGAAATCCATGACACTTATAGAATATTGCAAAAATGGGATTTAAATATATGGAAAATACAAATATGGTAAAAAAAAATCCAATAATTAATTTTAAATTCATGAATTTTCTAACCCTAAAATTATTGTTTTCTACAGCCTATAAATATCTCCGTATCATTAAGAAATTATCTATGAATTTTATTTCTAAGAAATGAAAGAGGATGAACACGAAGAAATGGAAGAGGATGAAGACAATAATGCAGACAATGATGATGAAATTCAAACATCGGATTATTAATTTACCAGATGATATAATATGCTATCTATTCCATAAGGTTGGATGACAAAAATTTTAATTGTGTTTTCTATTTTATTTAATATTCTATTAAATTATTTCTTATAATTTAATTTAATTTTTGTAAATTTTTTATAATCATATTTTATGTGAATATTTGAGTGTCAAAAAGAGTGTCACATTCCAAAGATAAACGTGAAGAATCATATCTTATACGTGCTGATGGCGGAAATTGAATATGTTGGATATATGTTCATCGTATTTTTTTGGATTTTGTGACTGAAAATAATGTAAAATGGCAAGTACTAGACCGAAAAAATTTGTATTAATGGATCAATAATTTACCATAATGAAATAAATATTTAGTCACATTTTTGTATGTATGATTAATTAAAGTTTTGTTTTTATTTATTTATGTATTCGATCAAAAATTTATCTTAATAAAAGTGTTCGGATTAAAAAAATTGAAATACACATTTAACTAATGCCAAATTTTTTTATAAATATAATACGCCAATTAGAAGGACTAAATTTTTCCGATAAAAATTAGTGTAGTCACTAATAAAAAGCGAAAAAATTGTTCCAAAAGTATAAGGAGATAAATGCACAAAAAAGTACCACAGGGGCTTTTTATTTAAATTGAGCTAATTTAAGGTGCAAAATGTAATTAATCCAATAGATTCTTATAGAGTGGTATATTCGTAATAAAATTAAGAATGCAGGGCAATATTTGACGAGAACTCTTTATCTAATCTTCTTCCCCCTTTTTCAGTTCAACATAAGATTTTATAGGATTCCAGTATTTTTGACCGTTGCTTTTCTCAACGGCTATATTTCTATATTATTATTAAGCTTTGCATTATTCTTGATCACAATACCAAGGTATGCTTCTTTTTAATTCCATAAATTTTACTCTTATTTTCTTCCATTTGGTTCTCAAATTTTCTTTCTTGATATCATGAATGTCTACTTTCCAATGTTGTAGTGTAAATTTTTCCTGCTGATTGAAGCTTATTTTGTTTTGTTCTGATTCACTTTTTAGCAGTATGACTCACAATTTCTGTGGGTGAAAATCAAAATCTGAATAAAGCCTGAAGTTTTACTTTAGGGTTCTATGTTGATTTGGGGGTTTTCAGGTTTTGGCAGTATCATTGATAATCTCTGTGTGTGAAAATTTAAAATCTGAAATGTGTTTCAGTTTTTAATGAAAATTAAAACAGATGAAGGCTGATTTTTTTGTTTTTGGGTTGTATTTTGATTTGGGGTTTTAGTTTTTAGCAGTATGATTGATGATTTCTGGGTTGGAAAATCAAAATCTGAAATGGGTTTCAGTTTTGTGATGAAAATCAAAACATAAAGCCTGAATTTTTATTTTAGGGTTATAATTTGATTTGGGAGTTTTCAGTGTTTAGCAGAATGATTGATGATTTTCTGGGAAAGAAAAGCAAAATCTGAAATGGGTTTCATTTTTATTTTTTTGGTGAAAATCAAAACAGATAAAGACTGAAATTTTAATTTAGGGTTATATTTTGATTTGGGGGTTTTCAATTTATGCCTTTTATTTGATACTTTGAGTTTAGTTTTCGATTGATTTCTTGTATCTGTTCGAGTTTTGTGTTTATCTAAGTCTAATATTCATGTTTTTTGTGTGTGACAATTTTCGCTACCAAGATCACCATCTCTACCAAATTGCTCATTTGTTAAATTTGCTTCATTTTTACAAACTTTTTGCTAGCAAAGGCTTCAAATCTTGCATGAACTATAGCTCACTTCTTCCATGGTGAAATGGACCAATGTAGATCACCATGGGCATAAGAGGGTCTATCTCAATTTTTTATATAGTCGTTGATGGGAAGAGCAAGGAGGATAATTTATCTTAAGTTTTACTAATGATTACACGACAATTTGATATCACTATCCAAGCAAACGAGCTAAGTTTCATCCAAGGTTGGAGTCTTTGCTAGCAACATTGTACTGATAAAGTGAAGCAACAATTGGTGCAGATGGTGTTCTTTGATGATTAAACAAGTGTTCCATGATTGGTTTCTTGGATGATTCAATTAACTTCTCTATATGATGAACAGTTCAAGGAGAATAGGGTGAAGAGAAAGAAAGAAATGGGATGTTCGAATTCCAAGTTGGACGATCACGAGGCAGTTCAACTTTGTAAAGATCGAAAGAGATTCATTAAACAAGCTGTCGAGCAAAGAACCCGGTTCGCTGCTGGCCACATCGCCTATATACAATCTTTGAAAAGAGTTTCTGCTGCGCTCCATGATTATATCGAAGGAGATGATGGGTCAATCTCAATTTCATCAAAATCATTATCACTGGCAAAAATTCAGTTCCAACCGAATTCAATTTTGAAAGTTTGTTATCAAAGATCTAGCGGAACCCCTGCTGTTACAGTTGAGGAGAGGCTGCAAGCTCCGGAAACAGTCCGACTTGAAACTTATTCATCCCCGATGCACCATTTTGGGATTTATGGTTTTTTCCCGATGCAATCCTCACCGATAAATCCATCATTTGTAACTAATTCTCCCAACAATCAGCCAAATTTCCCTCCCACCTTGCCTCAAAATTCCCAGTGGGATTTCTTTTGGAACCCGTTTACATCCTTAGATTACTATGGCTACCCAAACCGGAGTAGTCTTGACCGAACCATCACCAACGATGAAACTGTAAAGAAAGTAGAAGATGCAGAAGAACAGGCTAAAGTTGATTCGAGTTGCATTAAAGAAGAAGTGATTGTTGAAACCGAGCATGAAGTTAAAGGGTTGCAATCGGATTGTAGTGCAAGCATAGGAGTAGAATCCAGTCCAAATGCAGGAGAAGTTGAAGTTTGTCAGCAAGAAACATCAGTTGGTGATCATAAAGCGAAGGAAGAAAAAACACCGGGTTTTACTGTTTATGTGAATCGAAGGCCAACAAGCATGGCAGAAGTAATAAAAGATCTCAAAACTCAGTTCACGGCTGTTTACAAGGTAGCCAATGAGGTCTCATCTTTATTAGAGGCTAATAGAACTCAGTACTCATCGACCTCAAATGAACTTACAGGTTCGATTACTTTCCACACTTAGTATTAACATATACATACGTATATATTACTTGTTATTCCTTTTTACAGTGATGAAGATGTTGAATCCAGTAGCTCTATTCCGATCCTCAAGATTTCTAAATTATTCGAGTTCTAGAGATGACGGATATGAAAGCAGTGGTAGTGACTTCTCAGACGAATCATGCGTGTTTTCAGCAAGTCACCAATCAACATTAGACAGGCTATATGCATGGGAAAAGAAATTATACGAAGAAGTCAGGGTATGCATCTAAACATCTATCCATAGATTCTTAAATTTTCCGCGCTGAATTGCTATGTGTTGCGTTCTTAATCAGTCCGGAGAAAGGGTTCTAATTGCATATGAAAAGAAATGCGCGCAGCTCAGAAACCTCGACCCAAAAGGAGAGGACCAATATGCCATTGATAAAGCAAGAGCAGCCGCTAGAGATTTGCATAGCCAGATTAAGGTTTCGATGCACTCTATTGAAGCAATTTCGAAGAGGATTGAAACTCTAAGGGACGATGAATTACAGCCTCGACTTTTAGAATTAGTACAAGGGTACGCGCTTATATTTTCTCATACTATATAAAATCGTAAAAACACCATCTTTAACCTAATTGTTCGATCGATAAAGGTTGGCAAAGATGTGGACGGCAATGGCAGAAAGCCATCAGTCTCAAAAACGGACATTAGACGAAGCCAAGCTTTTACTACATTCCATGTCAGTCACGGAGCTAAGAAACTGGCAATCGTGATTCGAGCTATGGATTACTTCTCAACGATCCTATTTACTAACAGGCTGGCTACTTTTATGCATCCGGGCAAATCCTGATTCATCAAAATTCTCATTATCTCCTCGTCAATCTAATGGAATGTTTCCAATATTCAGACTTTGCATACATTGGTCAAAAGTTCATGAAACAATCGACGAGATCCCAGTGCTTTATGGACTCAACTTCTTTGCAGCCGGAATGGGGTCTCTGTATGCACAATTACTACGAGACGATACTCCTCGCAAACAGATCGGATTGAATAGAATTGAAGCCTACGAGACACACGAAGATTCAAAAATTATGAATGGAGAGAAAATGGGTGAAGTTGGTGTTAAGGTACTTTGTGCCGGAATGTCAGTTGCTATAAGTTCATTGGCCGAGTTTTCTGTCGATACTGCTGAGGGATATCAACAACTTGTCAACCAATGGGGAGATGCCAAGTGGCCTCAAAGTTCTATCCGGACAATAATTTAAGCTACGTTTGTTTGGAAGTAACAGGTTCCGAGATAATTGGAGTTAGAAAATGTAATTATTTTATTTATTGGTCCATTTTTTCCCCAAAAAAAACAGTATCATTTTGTAGCGATTCACTTTCATACGAGATTCTTTGAAATAACAAGATTATATTCGAGTAGGGTGTAATGAAGCGATTTATTGACTCTAAATATATATTTCTTTTTAGACTAACGTTAATATAATGCGCTATAGTCATATCATATCACCGGTTGATATAACAAGAAACTTTGGTTAAACTCAGCAAACTGATTTAGCCAAATATTCTGCGAAAAACATCCTCGTCCCACGTGGGACCCACACAAAATGGTGAAAACCCACATTTGATGGTGAATGTTCTCCACATTTAGCGGTGAGCGTCACCATTAACTAATCAACAGTCACCACTAAATGTGAGTTTTAACCGCTAAATATGTAAACGATTAACCCGACCCGACCCGACCCGAAAAAGGGTTACGTTGTCAATTTAATGTTTAATTTACCAAATTTGTCCTTTAGTGTCACGTAATCCGAAAACAGAATCTCTGGACAAAAAAGGAAAAATATAAATTAAACTGAGTCGAACAAAAAATATTCTCTGGATTTACTTCTTTTTCTCTTTACGCTTCTTTCTTCCTTCTGAAAACTCCATTGACTTCCGATCCTAATTATTCTCTGTTAGGGTTTCTTCAGCACTGAATTCGTTTCTTCACCTGTTGCTAGTAAGCGAATCGTATCTTTTCTCCATTTTGTTTGTTTGTTTTGGCTTGTTTGAGCAGGAAATTGTGAATTAGGGTTTTTATGATGAATATGTTCTGTTTTGCTTTATTTTGGTTTTTTTATGCGAGAATTTTGGTGGAATTTTTGTGTTGTAGGTTATGTGATTTGATTTGGATATATGCATGTGGTTGTTTGTGTTTCTGATGAGGTTTGGAGTTGTTTTGAAATGATTTTGTATAAGAAGTGTGGATAGGTGTTGGTGTTGGTGTTGGTAATGGAAAGGAATAGAGGTTTTTTAATTTTGTTATCTGGTTGGGTGGAGAGGTTTGATGTATGAGGTGAGTGAATTTTTGCTATTCTTGGTGGTTTGAAATGTTGATTTGTTGTTTCCTGTTGTACGGAGAGGTTGAGTCAATGTTTCCCATTCTATGAGTTTTGAAATGTTTGTCGTGTTTGAGAGACTAACTGTTGGAGAAATGATAATTTTGTTGAGGTTTCTAAAGATTTTAGTACTCTAAGTAATTATGGTTAAGAAGGATCACAGAGTTGAGCTGAATTCTAAATAAAAGCGAAAAGGAAATTATTAGGTGGATGGTTTGCTCTGCTGTAGAAAGCTGCGTATTTGCATGAACACTCTCTAGCATGGGAATGGTGAAGTTGGTTCAATGAGATATGCACTCTTATTGATAATTATGAATTCTCTTTTCTTTTGTTATATCTTGCAATATATAATCCTCTGTTTTTTTTTTCCTTAACTGAGTTTTGCTTATTGTGTTTCTCATTGCATTGACTGAAGATGTACAACGTTGTGTGGCTGCTGGTGAGGACTATGTGAAATTCCCTCTTGTTATTAGGAAGAGTATTTCTACCTTCTAGTGAAATGGCGACTGAGAGTCCAATTAGAATGTTGGAAACGAGTGGAAAGTGGCCCTATCATAAGAAGGCTGTAAACTTTTCACAAACAGACACTAATATGGCAACAGATGAGTTGGGATTGCTTCTCAAGGGGCATAGATTTCCTGGCAGTGTTAGGGATGCTGTTCCCAATCGAAGTGGTTCTGCACCACCAAGCATGGAAGGTTCTTTTTTGGCCATAAGTAACCTTATTTCCCAACAGAATTCTAGCATGGATGCAAGTTTAGCAGGCCTTAGCAGTGCTATTAAGAAGTGTGAGTCTGAGGAGCAATTACGTGCTGATCCAGCTTATTTATCATATTACTGCTCCAATGTCAACCTAAACCCCCGACTTCCTCCACCACTTATTTCATGGGAGAATCGGCGTCTAGTACGCCATATTGGTAGTTTTGGCAACAAATGGGAATTGACTTCCATAGATGACAGTGGTAGCAGTTCCTTGCTTTTGTCTAGAGGTGCACTTTCTACTCACAATGAAGAGTCTGAGGATGATCGGTCACCCCATCAACCTTCTCATGGCTGGGTAGAGAGGGCAAGTGGGTTATGGTCCGAACAGCGTGATTCTTCCTTGGCAGGTCAACCCAAAAGTTTGGTTGATTTAATACAGGTAAGATTTCAGTAGCCATTCTGTTTGGTAAAATGTGTGCCTTTCATGTTTATGGATCAAATGCAGCTTGGATATTTCTTATATCTTCATTTCATTGGCGGGATGTCCTGTTTCAACCCCCGTAACCCTGTCCAGAATGAATTTTTTTCCCTATTTGCGCTTTGTTCCTTTAGTCGTTAGATTCATAGTTCATAGTCGTTGTATCAAATTTTCAGGAAGATTTTCCCCGCACTCCATCACCTTTATACAACCAGGCTAACTCATTAAGCCATGGACTAGCTGAGGAGGAAGCAGTTGGTCATGACACAGATTCGAGTTCCTTGAATGGTTCTCCTGTTAGAACTTTAACTTACATTACATCTACTCCAGATGCAGATGAAAAGGGGCTGTCCTTAAATGCTGATCCCTCAGTTGCTACTGTTTTGGAGAATGAAAATATTCGTGTACTGGATGAGATGCTGATTGAAGGTGTTAATAAGAAAGATAGTACCATGATAGAATCTAGAATGAAGGCTCTCGAAATATGTAGCTCACCAAACCCAGAGAGATCAATAGATCTAGTGGATGACAGCTGCCAAAATAGTTTGGCACAATACCTAATAGCACAACAAACCAAGTCAACTGAAGTTGAAAGTGCAAAGTCTCAAACCAGTACTGTAAACAACACATACAATGGCATGGATCAATTTCAAAGCCCCTCCAAGTTTTCTGCACAGGTACATCCATTAATGCAGTCATCTGGGTTCACACCTCCACTCTATGCCACCACAGCTGCCTACATGACTTCAGCCAATCCATTTAATCCTAATCTGCAGCCCACAGGCTTGTTGTCTCCACAATATAGTGCAGGTGGATATGCTTTGAACTCCAATGGACTGCCTTATATTGCTGCTTACCCTCCTCAAAGTGCTATCCCTTTGGGTTTTGATGGATCTGTGGGCCCAAGTTTCAATGCTCAAATGTCTGGTGGCAATATTGCTCATGGAGCAGATATTCGACATTTAAACAGGTTTTATGGACAACTTGGATTTCCATTGCAACCTTCTCTTGTGAGTCCTCATTATATACAATACTATCAACAGACTTTTGGGGATGGCTACAGTTTTTCTGGACCATTTAGTCCATCGCTATCTGGAGGTGGTGTTTTTGGCAACCAGGTTGGTGCTTTTAACTCATACAGAGGACCTGACATTGCAGCTGGTGTAAATAATCAGCAACTTCAACATCAGAGAGCTGGGGGCTTGAATGAATTGAATTCAGGAAGAGGGGGGATAATGAGTTCTAATCATTATGGAACCCCTCTAAACATGGGTATTCTAATGCAGAACCCCTTACCCCGTACTAGTCCTATTTTTCCTGGATCACCTGGGTCCAGCCTTGCTGGAGGGAGGAACGAAATGAGATTTCCTCCCGTGGCTGGTAGAAATGCTAGCTTATATCCCGGATTGCAAGGCCACGTGGCATTCGAAAGTTATAATGCCCCCAAAATATATAATTTCCTTGAAGAGTTAAAATCTGGAAAAGGTCGAAGATTTGAGCTTTCTGATATTACAGGGCACATTGTCGAGTTCAGGCAAGTCCAACACCAGTCATTTTTCTTTATAAATGATAATTTTTTTTTGGAATTCGTAATAAGTCAGTGTGGAATGTAAATTTCAGTGCCGATCAACATGGGAGTCGATTTATTCAGCAGAAGTTGGAAAATTGTAGTGCTGAAGAGAAGATATCTGTATTTAAAGAAGTTCTTCCACATGCTTCAAAACTCATGACTGATGTCTTCGGTAACTATGTTATCCAGAAGGTATGTTTAAAATGTGTACCATATCTTATTCTGTTCTTCCTTCATGATACTTCTTTTCATTGTGGTATTGTTCTGTTACTTCTTTGCAACTTCAGTTTTTTGAGTATGGAAGCCCGGAGCAGAGGAAAGAACTTGCAAATCAACTCACAGGTCTGATTTTGCCTCTAAGTCTGCAGATGTACGGCTGTCGTGTAATCCAAAAGGTAAATTTTCTAATGTAGTATGCTTCTAGTTTAGGAACTTGAACGTTTTGTGCTTAAAGGCAATAGCCTCTGGTGCCTAGTCAGTACGGGAAATAAGTTAACATGTCATCTCTTTCAAATACTTCCTTATTTCTTTCATTTGTTTTGTTATGGTTCTTAATAATGAGAGATACATTAATAATTATGTTTTGTTAAGGCACTTGAGGTTATTGAGCTTGAGCAGAAAGTGCAGCTTGTTTGTGAACTGGATGGACATGTTATGAGATGTGTGCGAGATCAAAATGGAAATCATGTAATACAGA
>JAYMTB010000525.1:0-13806 GCA_036897585.1 Francoa sonchifolia | reverse complement strand
TAATTCTCTCGTGCAATGAGCATAATTATGGGAAGTGAAAAATGAGAAAAACATCAAGAGATTGAGATATGATAGTGTTATGCCATGATTAGCCCAAATTGGGATTTGATTGGCATAGTTAGGGGATGACAATGAGTAGGGTAAGGGTACAGTAATAGCTATATCCAATCCTTATATTCTATATATCGGAATTTTAACTTATTTTATGTTAGGGAACGAATCCAGCGAAAAAAAATACAGAACATACAGATTTACGTGGTTCGGCAATGTGCCTACGTTCATGGGTCATACTATCTTTCTCATTTTAGGAACTAGGTTACAAGTACAATCAACAAGCCCTCCTTTATATAGAAAATTAGGGCAACGCAAAATTACTAAATTATCCTCCATGCACAATGGATGTTTTCATTTAGCTTTACAAGTACAACAAGATACTTGCCCCGACCCCTGGGAACTCCAGTCGAGGGTATCATAATCCATTCGGGGCAAATAACCAGACTCCACATTTACAACAATCTCCCACTTGGAGACTGATCTGAATAACAAAAAATCTTGTAAGCACGAAACTTGTTTTCCATGCTTCTAGTGCAGAACCTCCTCGCCACTAACCATGGAGGCCGACTGAGGCTATGTAAGGCCTCAACTTATCAATAGTCTCAAACTTAGTTAGCATGTCAGCCGAGTTCTTCAATCCATAAATATTCTTCAATGAATATATACCATAAGTTATCATCCCACCAATATGATGATATCTCAATTGAATATGCTTCGTCCTTGCATGAAGTACTGAGTTTTTAGCAAGATGAATAACATTTTGACTGTCACTAAAAAATGCACTGTTATCTTGTTTTTCTCACCAACTTTTTTAGAAATTTTTTCAACCAAATCATCTAAATACTAGCTTTGAGATAGTCATTTAATCTACTTCAGTGGTTGAGAGGATTACACTTTTCTGAATTCGAGATATCAAACTAATAGTTGTACCACCCAAAGTGACAACATAACATGTGGCCAATTTTCGACTATCCAAATAACTACCCAAATCTACATCAGAGAATCCCTGTAATATAATATTGCTCTTCTTGAAACAAAGTGTCATACCTGAAGTGCCTTTCAGATATTGTGAGTCATTTTACGATTTTTCAATGCTCCCTTTCTGGATCAGACATGTATCTACTAATAGCTCCCATTGCATGTTGATAGTGAGCAAATATGTATGATTCTTAGATACCTTTTAATGCTTATTACGATATAGATTCTCTAGATTTTAGATACTTAAGTTATGTTTTTGTTATTTTGTCGTAGATTATCAAAAGAATGAAGCATCAATGAATTCAACATGATTTGAAGTAAAATAAAATAAAGAAGATTGCTGCACGAAAAAAGGAACAAAAAGCTAAAAAATAACAAAATCTGAAAAAATGACAAAAGCTGAAAAATGGCTAAGGCCTGGCGCCACATATGGGCACCGAGCCTCAACCATGTAACTCTGAAAAATGCTGCATGTTGGTGCCTAGGCGCCATTTTTGGGCACTGAGGCACCAGTGGGTTCCACCTTCGAGAATTTTTGGGAAATTAAGGTTTTCGAGTTCTAATCAAACCCTAATCATCATGGCCCTTGGACTTTCACCTCCTACATTATAAATACACACTTTGAAGACTCAAGGAGGCATCATCTTTTCATCTCGTTTTTAGATTTCTCTTTACATTAGGTGTTCTTAGTTATAGATTGCTAATTCTTATACTTCAAGCTAAAGGATAATTGAAGTTTTGGTTCTTCAAGATTTGTGAGATCTAACTGAGTATTATTGTTCTTTACTCTTTACTCTTCACTATTTATATATCTTCTATATTTGACTCAATATGAGATTATTGTTTTGATTAGTTGTTACAAAGGGCCCTTGTTCGATTGATCATAATAGTATACTGTCATTTAGAAATTTTAAATCCGTAATTGTTTGAAGGTTCTAATACTAAGTGGTAAAATAGCATAGTTGATTATAATATAGATTTTCAATTTATGTTATGTGGATATATAATTTAGTCTAAATAAACCGAGCTTGTGTGTTTGTTGGCTAGAATTTGTAGTCCCTCTAGATCGTTAATCCTGTTAGTAAATTAAATTCTAAGAGTTTGCTTAGGGTTGTTTACTAATAAGAGAAGTAATCAATAGAGCATCTCTTTGGTTATCGAGAGAAAGGGACATGTTGTTATAGCTTGTTAATAACCATAACCAGTTTAGTCAAGAACAAAGATATCTATTTTTGCGTCAGTGATCAGATCTTTGAACCAATTCTGATATTATATCTTTAACTAGATATTTGTTTTATAATTAATATCTTATCTTTTGCTTTTCATCTTTTATTTTTGAATCTCAACCCATCCCCCCTATTTCTCCTTGTTTTTTTAATAAATCTAACGAATCCCTGTGGATTCGACTTTGCTTATCACTACTACTATTCTTAAAAGCTAGTATTATTATTATTTGTTGAATTCGACACCCATCACATGTGATATGCTAGGCTTAGTACACACCATAACATACATCAAGCTACCAACTGCAACACACCTTATACTTTGGACATTTATCTTCTCTCCACATATGTATTTGGTGACTGCTTCTTACGAAGATTAAAGTCACTTCCCAAAGGGGTGCTTCTAATCTTTGCATCTTGAAGGCTGAATCTGCGAAACACTTTCTCAATGTACTTTTCCTGAGACAACTTCAGAGTTCCTTATGATCTATTTCTTGTTATCTTCATCTCAAGTATTTGCTTAACTGGTCCTAAATCCTTCATCTCAAACTCCTATGCCAATTGTTGCTTCAGCTTGTTGATCTTTTTCATATTAGATTATGTAGCAAGCATATTATCAACATACAGCAAAAAATATAGCAGACATCAAATTTCTTGATATAACTACTATGATCCATCTCATATTTCATGACATTGATACACATGGACCCATCAAACTTCTTGTACCACTACTTGAGAGCCTATTTCAAGTCATACAAGCTCTTCTTAACTTGCACACAAGGTTCTTTTTTGCCGGGGACTTCAAAACCTTTAGTTGTGTCATGTAGATGTCTTCCTCAAAGGTCACCATGTAAGAAAGTAATTTTTACATCTAACTGCTCGAAATGCAAATCCTCTACAACCACAATACCCAAAACAAATCTGATAGTAGACAATTTAACTAAAAGAGAAAATATTTCAGTGTAGTTAACTCCCTATTTATGCTTCAACCTTTTATCACTAATTTTTCTTTATATCTTGTGTGGCCATCATGCTATTCTTTGACCATATACTCTCACTTGTTCTACAATGTCTTATTCCCTCCCGGCAACTCAGTCAACTTCCATGTTGAATTCTTATCTAAGGAAATCATCTCATTCTTCATAGCTAACTCCCACTCGACTGAATCTCTCACCTGCATTTCTTCATCAAAATATTTCAGTTCTCAAGCATCTGTCAAAAGTTAAATAATGCAAGGAAGGAGAATACCGTTGTGACGGTCTAGTCAATCTGCTAAACCGTCTTATTTGGGGCTCAGGATTGACCGATTGTGCAAACCTGTTTCCAGCCACATCACTCTCCATAATGTCTTCCACCACAACCCACTCATTTGCATGTTTCCCTACATTCTCATATTTTGCTCCAAACCTATTCTTATACATTATGTTTTCATTGAAAGTGACATCAATATGCCTTATGATCTTCCTATTATGATCATCCTAAAATCGATAAACAAACTCATCAGAACCATAACTAATTAAATAACATTTTTTAGCCTTAGGATAAAGTTTGTCTCTTTCATCACAACCAATATTTACATATGAAACACAACTAAACGTTTTGAAATGTCAAAATTTTATCTCCTTTCTAGTCCATGCCTCTTCCGGAAAATAAGAAATCCAATAGAACTGAAGGTCACAATTTATCAGCTAACTTACATACTGTATCTGCCCAAAAAGCTTTCGGCAATCTAGACTAAATTCTTATGCTCCTACTCTCTCATTCAAAGATTTGTTCATAAGTTCAACCACACCATTTTGCTATGATGTTCCTTGAATGGTATTAGTCATTCTAATCCCGATTTTTGGCAAAATGCGTTGAATTCCTGACTATCATACTCCCGACTATTACGTGACTTGAAAAAATTCAGTTTCAGACCAGTCTGAATCTCAACTTCAGCATCCCACATTTTCAAGGTAGTGAACACATCAGATTTTTTATTTTTCTGAAAATAAATCCATATCTTTCTGGTTGAATCTTCAATGAATGTGACACAATAGAGTGAGCCTCCAAGAGAATTCACCGAGATAGTTCCTAAACACCTGTATGCACTAACTCTAGCTTTCTAACCTTTAGTGTCTTCTAGCCTGAAAGACACTGATTATTTTCTGATTTCCCAAAATGAAATTTTCACAAAAATCGACATCAACGGATTTCAAGTTTGACAATTTTTCCTTTGATACCAGCAACTTTATACCGTTTTTCACTCATATGCCTTAGCCTCTGATGCCACAATGTCGAGTCATCACTGCAATCAGCCAATCATTTTGTGTCTTTCCTTGTCATAGTTGTCTACAAGGTTTCCACCTTACTGCCCTGTGCTACAACCAAATTTCCCTTCATTATCTTCAAAGATTCATTCTAAATACTATAATGCATCTCTCATTATCAATTTGACCCATGGAAATAAGATTTCTCGTAAAGCCTTAAATATGTCTAACATTTTGTAACTTCCATAGCATACCGCTGACTTTCTTTATGTGAACTTCACCCTTCTAAAAAATGTCCAAAGGTTCATCATTCGCAAGATATACCTTTGCATGGAGTTGAGTGAATCGAGCCATCTAAGTCCAGAATCCACTATTCGATAAGACCATTTATGCGAAAAATTAGGGCATTAGGTACTTCGTTTTCAATTATTGCATTTGTTGATTCATCATCCTGCTTTTTCTTTCACGATGCTATGCAGTGATAATTGAAATGGCCTTTTTTATCGCAGTTCCAATAAATAATGTCTGCAATCTTTTGACTGACCTCTTCTCCTAGATTTCGATCTGCCGCGATCATGATTATTCCCCTATTGATTGTTCCTCCCTCTGCTTTCTATATTCAAAACAAAACTTGAAGATTCACGATATTCTTTACTGCGAATATCCTTGCTGAGAATCAGATCTCAGATATTATCTAGTACCAGTTCAGTATTTTCTAACGAACTGCTCACTGCAGTCACCATCTTGGGCCAACAACTCTCTAGCAGGGATGATAACAGTAATAATGTTTTCCTTCATCATCAAATATGATCTCCACCAAAATCAACTGAGTTATAATCACATTAAACTCATTGATGTGATTTGCAACCGACACACCTTCTTCCATCTTCAAGTTAAATAATTGAGACATCTAATATACCTTATTTGAGGAGGATGGTTTCTCATACATGTTTAATAACTAATACGTTGAAATTTAATATAGTTTATCGATGCTCTTTACGCTTAATATGATGTTAATTATCGAGATTTTAGGTTCTTATTACGTGTTTTCTCTATTTTGTATAGGATGTCGAAAATACTAAAGATTTGGTGTATTTGGAAGAAATTGCGAAAAAGATATTGGGATAAAGATATTGCAATAAAGATAAAGATATTGGGATAAAGACAATGCGATAAGGGTCAAGAATTATCAAGATTTAAAATTCAAGAAGAAAGGAAATCTTAGGGCTTTTCAAGCCCGATTCGGCCCAAGCCCATGAATTCGGCCTCTTGCCTATAAATAGAGATATATTGAGATACAAATTAGGAATAAAAAAGTGGGGACGACTGAAGAAGAAGACTTACGAAGAGAACGAAGAAGGATGTCGTCGACTGACAATCGACTTACTCCCGACTCCCGACGAATTTCTCTTACCTATCTTTTTATGAACATGAATATGTTTAGCTTTTGTTTGATTTATTCTATCATGAACTAATCTTTCATTCTAGAGGATTGATGCAGCCAACTTGACAATTATGATAGAAGTTTTCTAGTTTATTCCTATTAACATCTTTCTCTATGGATTGTTTATGCTTATCTTATTCTCTTTGCATCTTTGACTTTAATTACCCAAAGTATAATCAGGTATTTAGGGTGATCACTCGACAGAGACAATCTTAAGATAGGACCATAAGATAACATAACCTAAGACGAGTGTAGACATCAATAGATGCCATGAATCTTGGGAAGTATTTGGGGAGAATCATAGAACCGATTGCATCCTTATTAACATGACATATATAGACATATTGTGTTGGCTAGTATCAGATAGATTCGCCTGCACTCGAGAGAGGGGGAAGAATTAGAAAAGGATTCTTGACTTACACTTGAAAGACTATTTTGGGAATATTAGAGAACCATAGTTGATAAGTTTGGTGAAACCAAGACTCTAGGTTTTTTTCATATCAGTTATCTTATCTTTTGATCACTTTTGCATTTATTTTATCTTTTAGTTTTCTTTAGTTTTAAAATTCAAAATTTAATTATCTTTAATTTTATCTAGTTAGAATTATGGTTATTAATTCAATACTTAGTAGTTTTTACTCTTTCAATCTTTGTGGTTTTGACATTCGTATTTGCTTTTCTATACTAAAACTTGACCCTGTACGCTTGCGGATAATTATATGCGATTATATTACGCACATCAATAACTCTTTCAGGGAACATGATACGTTCTTCTTGTAACATTCAGCGCCAACATTAGCCTTATCATGCCAAGAGCCTTGAGATCCAACAAATCCTAATCCTTCTGTCGCATATAATTTGGCTTCTCCTCTGACAGTGGTTCGTGCAGTTTCTTCCGGTACAGATAGTCTTCAAGCTGCATCTTCTAGAATCCAAACTCTTCGCCATCAAATTTGTCTATCTTGACTTTTCCTTCTTTTGACATCATTGCTGCCACAAAGCCCCACTAACCAGGCCCTAATACCAGTTCATAGGAAACAAATCAAGCCAAAAAATAAATAGCACACAGATTTACATGGTTCGACAATGTGTCTACGTCCATGGATTGCACTACGTTTTTTATTACTGGAATTAGGTTAAAAGTACAACAAAAAAGCTTTTTTGTATAGAAGTACTTTGCCTAAAATATGCTACGCAAGTGCACTTGTTGTTAACAAGTAATAATATGATGAGTGAGTATCGTTTCCACGAGGATTGAACACTAAAAGAGAATTTAATGCAGAATTTGAAATGAAATTAATAATGGTAATGTTGGAATACTTTTGTTTGCGCAGAAAATTAAAGTTAAACTATTAAAAAGAAACTAGGGAAATGGTAGTTCAACCAACAAAACAATTAAACGCCGCAAGACAATAATAAATTCCAAATGACTTAGGAGCTTGTATTGTTAAATCCTCCTCTGATGTATCTCTGTTTAGGATTGCCGCAGAAATGCCACGGCAAAACGCTCTGTGCTAACCCCAATTACGAATTTCATAGAATTCTTCCGAATTTGCTATGATTTAACTATCGAAAATTCCTTTCAACATATTCCTATGTGAATATAACCTTAGAAGTCAATTTTCAGCTCAGAATTGATTCGGCTAAGTGAGATAAACTATATATTTCTAAATTGTTTATAAATCAACTAATGAAATTAGGTTGAACACACACTATTCAAGCTAGATCTAACTTGGACTAATCTTTCCAAATCTAATCTCAAGCAATTCCATATCTATTGATGGCCAAACAACAAATATGATAAGAAATCAAAACAAGCATTGAATAAACACATAATTGATTCACCAAGCATTCATTAAACAATTCACAACTTAGCTACATCAATGAGTTCATCAACAATCCAAACTAAAATTGATTAGTTCATAATAGCCATCAAAAAATCCATAATAGATATACGAATTCTTGCTTGATTGAGAAAATAAAATAAACACTAAAAATAATAGACAAACTAAGAAATTGTGTCCTCTTTCTCAATGAAGCTGCAGAAAATCGTTGCGATTGAGCTTCTCCTCCTTCTTCTCCTCTCCTAGTCGTCACCAATATTATCAAGAATACCTAATTTTGTGTTTTCCCCCTTCCTTTCTAGGTGATTTTTCGGGATTTTGGGCTGAAAAATGGGCTTTCGCGTCAAAATGTCGAGAAAAATCCATCTCGGCACGCCACAACGCCCAAGGTGTGGCGCCATGGTGCAATGCGTTCTATCCGTGGCACAATTGTGGCGCCATGCCTTCACAAATTCTTTCGTATTTTCAGCCGTAAAGTTATTTCTTGACGTGTCTTCAACCGTTTAATTTCTTTTGAGCGCGACTACTATGTTTTCTTCATTGTGCATCTAAACACTTCCGATTACATCAAATCTTCAATATTTCCAATAACCTATATAATATAGAGAAAACACAAATTAAGAATCATAAATCTCGATATTTAACAATATATTAAGCGCAAAGGGCTTCTAAAAATTATATTAAATATCAACCCATCAAGTACAGTGAGACATCCAGAGGGGGCGCCCGCCCTCTGACTTCCGAGAACTCTAGTCGAGTGTATCATCACCCATTCAAAGTGAATTATTAGACTCCACATCTCTAACAATCGTAATGGATAATTCAAATTACTCTACCATAATGGATAAGGAAAATATTCTCAAGATAAAAGGATGAGACACGTAACTAGCATATAAATGTTAAAACACACAAGGCTTAAATAAATTTTACCCCTCTGGACTATTGCAAGCGTAACAAATAGTCTCTGGACTCTAAAAAGTCCTAAATTGCTCTATGGACTTTTGTTTTACCCCCCCCCCTACCGTTAGCCTCAGTCTAACCCTTCTGTTAACCTTCTAATGTGGCACAAAATTTGACCGTTGTGCTTGAATGGACACACGCCTGACGCCACATTAGCAAGTGGTTCCCACCATAACAGTCAATTTTGAATTTTAAATCTGAAATTTTTTTAACTCAAAATTTATAAATTTTTCTATTACCCTAACCTAGACGAAATTATTGATTCACAATTTAGGGTTTTCACTTTTGTGTGTGTATTTTTGTGATTTTGTATTTTGGAGCACATATTCATTAAGAGAACATAGTAATATGCAAAGAGAAAAGCTCGATGTCTGAATTTAATGGAACCAAAAGGGTGAGTGATAGTGAGCAAAATTGTATCCATTTTATCTACCTTTTCATGCTTATTTTGATTGCTAGATTCCGAGATTTTATGTAGGTTTTTGTTTATTTGTGTCAGCTCATAAGATGACGAAAAACTTGTATTTTTTGGCATGACAATGAGTTGAATTGAAGAGATGTTGATAACCGCGCAAAAAGGGCTCAATCAGGTGGAAAAACAAAGAGAAATCGATGCACTGAATGACGCACGAGAGCCACGTCGCCACCTGAAGAAGAAGTGGGTTGAGGCAGTGGCGCCTAGGTGCCCAGCCTCAGCCCTATAACAAGGCGCATGTCTGAGGTATGGGCACCATGGTGCCACCCATAACAACCTCGAGATATTTTTGGTTATTTTCGAATTTTAAATGCCATGATTATCTTATCTTTTCAACAACACCTCAAGCTATAAAAAGGAATAATTATCAACACAAAAAGGGAGCTGAATTGGAGATCTAAGAGATGGAAAATAACGCAAAGATTTGAGGACCCAAGGAGGAATTCAACGATCGACAACTGATTAATTTCTAGATTTGTATTTCCTTTATCTTTATGATTATGGCATTGTTTAGGTTTTTCTAATTATATTAGACATGAGCTAAATCCTTAATCTAGAGGATTGATGTAAACTTACTAAGCATATTATGTTTTAAACGTTTGATTGATCATTTATTTAATCTCTTTCTTAAATTGAAGTTATCCGCTGTTTAAGCACCTATGGCTCTGTGACCCATAGAGTAATTTGTTATCTAATGTTTAGGCTAATCGAAAGATGGTAAAGTTAGATGGGACCATGGATAATTCTATCGTAAGGTTGAGTGAAGCAATCGAGAGATGCCACTAACCTTAAGTCTACACAAGGAACCACTGCGCATTAAAGCATCCATATTTTTCAAAGACCTTATAGGTTATATGTGTAGATTCACTTATCTTTGACTTATTCATTGACAATGTTGGATTTTAAATGCGAGAGAAAAACAAAGACATAATAGCTAGTATAGTGAAATCAATTCTCTAGTCCATATTCATATATGTTTTTATTCGTTAATTTACTTCATTCGTATCCAATTTATCTATTTTAATTTTCTTTATAAAAAAATCCCAAAATTTATCAATCTAGGTAATTTAAGGTTTATTTAGTGGCAATATTTAATAGGTTAGATACAATCCCTATTGGTCGACATCCGATTTTAATTCTATACTAAAACTTGACACCGTATGCTTACGGTAAACTGTTGCGATCATATATGGTGCACCACCAAGTTTTTGGCTCCGCTGCCAGGGATTAGTGATTTAATCTTATTAATTTTGTTCTATTTAGACTTTTAGTTTATTCTAGATTTTATCTTTATTTTTTGTTTTAGTTTAGTTTTTTGTTATAGTTTTAGTTTATTTTTGTTTTTGTTTTATGCACATATTGTTGTTTCTTTTGTAGTATATGCGAAGACAAAGAACTTCTAATTTGCTCGAACAATTTGATCAAGAGATCGAAAGAACTTTGCGAGAAATCAGAGCAAACAAGAGATAAAAATCAATGGAGAACAACAACGATACATTGGATCAACAAAGGCCAATTCGTAGGTATGGTATAATGAGTGTGAATGATTACTCATCTGGAATTGCGAATCCTGTAATAGCAAATCACACTTTGAATTGAAGCCTGCGTTGATAAATATGGTTCAAAAGAATTAATTGGAGGGTCAACTCTAGAAGATCCGAACGTTCATCTGGCTACCTTTTTAGAGATCTGTGCTACTGTGAAGATGAATAGAGTCTCTAACGATGCAATCAAACTTCGATTATTTATGTTTTTGTTGAGAGACAAAGCACGTGGTTGGTTACATTCTTTGCAGCCAAGTTCGATTTATACTTGGGAAGATATGGCACAATTTTTTTTTAATTAATTATTTCCGCCATCAAAGGCAGCCCAACTACGAAGCGAGATAGGGCAGTTTAAACAACTTGATTTTGAACATTTCTACGAGGCCTGGGAAAGATTCAAAGATTTATTGAGAAGGTGTACACAACATGGATACCAAAACTGGATACAAGTTGAACTGTTCTACAATGGAATAAATGGGCAACCAAGAACGATTGTAGATGCAGAGGTAGGTGGAGCACTAATAGCGAAAAATACGAATGATGCATTTACATTATTGGATGAGATGGTCACAAACAACTATTAGTGGGGACTCGATCGTTCGACAACAAGAAAATCCACAAGTATTTATGATGTTGACACTAATGTTTCTATATTTGCGCAGTTGGCTGCAATGCAACATCAAATAGCCACACTTATAGCACAACAAAACCAACCGGTTAATGAGTCGATAGTTTCAGCCTCAATGGCACATTCAGGTTTGGAGATGGACCTTGAACAAGCAAATTATATCAATAACAGAAACTTTGACTATAGGAAAAATAATGTGCCAAACTACTATCATCCAGGACTGCGTAATCATGAGAATCTTTCATATGGAAACAACTGGAAAACAGGGCAGCCGACTCAAAACTTCAACAACTATCAGCCTACAGAAGGAAGAAAACCATCATCTGAGGAAAAGCTTGACGGTTTCATGGAGGAAACCAACCAGAGATTCAGAAAGACTGATGACCGCAACATTGAAACAAATTTGGCCCACATAGGAGCATCAATGAAAAACATGGAGATAACAATTGGGAAATTAGCATTAGCAATCGGTAATTTACAAAAAGAGAAAGAGGAGGAGAAAGGGCAATTTCCTAGCAATACAAAAATTAATCTGGTACAATAGGTAAAGGCTATTTTTGTACAAGACAATGAAGAAGTGGAGGATCCAACAGAAGAAGACATGACATCAACCCCAACTTCAGTTGAAAGCATGGAACCTGAGTTACCAACAGTAAAACTAGCTGGATATTGAAGCGCAATTCTGAAAAGGAAAATACCTCCTGAGTGAAAGGATCCTGGTTGCTTTACTACCCCTTGTAATATTCGTGATAATTCATTTAATGCTTTATGTGATCTTGGTGCTAGCGTGAATTTAATGCCACTTATGGTGTACAAAAAGATGAAGCTCAATAGGATGGAGTCAACACCTATTGCAATACAACTCGCTGATAATTCTCTCAAAATTCCACTAATCTTATGAAGTCACATAGGGAATCATAATGTATTAATGCATCCATATTATCAGGGCCCCATTGGGTTGGCTAATACTTGGGTAGATTTGCCGGTCTTGTGAGAGTGGCAAGAATTAAATTAGGATTCGTGACTTATACATTGACATCGTATGATTTAAATGCAAAAGAAAAATAGAGAAACATAATTGCTAGTTAGGTGATATCAATTCTCTAGTCCATAATCATCTCAGTTTTTACTACCAGTTTCCTTAATCCAATCGTTTCCATTTAATTGTTTTATTTAGTTTCTAAAATCAGATCATCAATTTTTATCTTAGTCTAGTGAAATTAGGGTTTAATTATTTCATTTTTAATAGGTTAGACACAATCCCTGTGGATTTGACATTCGATTCTAAATCTATACTAAAACTTCACACTTTAGATAATTCTTTTTTTGACATCTGATCCTATAATTAATTCTTTTTTGGAAATTTTCCATAGAAATAATTTTTTTCCTCCTTTTAGAATTCTTTGAGTTTTCCAACGACTTCTATAGTTTTCGGCTGATTTTTGCGTTTCCCGGCGCCAAATTCCGACGACCATTTCCAGAATCTATTTTTTTTCAGTTATTTGTGTGTGCCGGGTTCCAAAGGTTATTTTGTTTCCAGTTCGCATAATACTGCGTTCAACCGGTGAAGGAGTGTTGTATCCTGGGACGTAACTTTCCGTTAAAGCTTAGCACTGTAGGCTGGAAATAATCACCTTCATTGGAAATAATCACCTTCATTCAGTAACACGTACCTCACTCTAATTCATTTATGTATTTTTTATTGTAATCGGATCATGGTTATTGTAATCTAATATTTGTATAATGAATTAATTGTAAGTTATTTATTTACTGCATAAACCATCAGTCTATATTCACATAATATATGATTTGTTTCGGTAAAACGAGAGAAAGTTTTCCAACAATCTTAAGGTAATTAAAGTTTACTAACTGGTTTTTTGATTGAAGATCTGAACAATTGTGAAGTCCGTTTCAATTTATGGAGATGGCTGATATTGAATCTGACCCGGTTGCCTTTTGTTAGTGGGGTAGTGAAGCTGAACATGGCTGTTGGAGTAGCTTCGACTGCGGGCCTTACTGCCGAAACCACTTATCGTGGTGCAGGTCCAAACCATATGGCTTCTGGATCGGGACTGGTTTAACCAGTGTTGGCCACATGGCCTTTGGCTCAGCCAATAGGTTGGCATCACAGGCAGTGTATGTTGTGATAGTGCCACACCATACACCGAATGAGAAACCGGAGAAATTCGACGGTGTAGGCAGCAGTGGCAGCGTAAAATATTTTTCTATCTGACATCGCTTAATCTTGGGGGTGTGATAACGGGTAACATGTACCTATTTTTGATACCCTTTTATGCTTAATTTGAATGTTAATCCTTAAAGTTTAGTTTTTTATGTATGTTTTTGTGTCTTTATGTCAGCACATGAAAGTATTGGAAAACACGATAAAAGACGGTGAATATTGAAA
>JAYMTB010000524.1:0-13811 GCA_036897585.1 Francoa sonchifolia | reverse complement strand
CATTTCCCTGTCTTTATCTGCTTTGAGATAGAGCGGGAATGCGTAACCTCAAATGCTTTATAAGCTTAATACTATCACCTTAAACTCCCAACTTAAGGGCATTCATCTCTCAGCAAAGTTGCCTACTTTTCTTCATTTGGAACAAGAGTTAGTTCTTCCATCTTGTCAGTTGCATTAGTTCTACTGTTTTCCAGTCCATACATATGCATCTGAATGAGTTCTAGCTTTTTTTTTTGTTGGATGGTTGGTTGGTTATGTTTTGCACCGTTCTATAATATTTGTATACCACCGTTGATATATATTTTTTCCCTATAGGTTTTCCTTTTAAGAGTTATATCCATACTATTGTCAATTAATGCATAAATTTTTTTCAATTTTTTTTTTATAGAGGCCTAGTTTTTCATTCAGCGATAGGAAGTTGGGTGACAGTCCTTTGAATCAATAAGTTGTTGTCAGGGGATTTCTCATGTGGTTGAATTCAACTGGACAATGTGGGAAATATTTCTTAACTATGTTTATGACCCTAGTATATTTGAAAGCAGCCTATTTTGAGATTGTTTGCATATAAAAGGATAAGAAGAGAACTAGTTTTCCTTCTAATTATTTATGTGAGTTTGTGATTATTGAACTACCACCTAACCCAAAATTTAAGCTGATGAGTGATGAGCTAGATATGTGTACCATGCCCAAACACTCCCCCTCACGTGTACATTGACTTAACTTCTAAACAGAGTCTACATGTGAACACTATACAAGCATTTGCAAGAATGTGTTGCAACTACTTAACATGAGGAATTTAAAAGGATTGCACCATCTTGATTGTTTCTTGATCTTCTTAATGTTCTATTTTTTGAACTAAATTGACATCAATGCAGCTTCTTGTGAATCAATTGGAGCCTCTAACGGAGCAACAACTGGTGGGAATTTATAATTTGCAGCAATCATCCCAACAGGCTGAGGATGCACTGTCTCAAGGGATGGAGGCATTGCAGCAGTCTTTGGCTGAGACGTTGGCCAATGGCTCACCTAGTCCATCAGGATCATCTGGGAATGTGGCAAACTATATGGGTCAAATGGCAATGGCCATGGGAAAATTAGGAACTCTGGAGGGGTTTCTTCGCCAGGTAATCTCCCTTTTAGATTTAATCAATCTCGCTTGGTTTGAGCATCAAACGAAACACTCTGGTACCGTGGGGCAAAAGAGAATAAATCTAACTGCAGCATAACAAAACATTACTAATGGGTGTAATATTAACTTGGTTTTCCTTTGGGATATATCAGGCTGATAATCTGCGTCAGCAAACACTACAACAAATGCACCGTATCTTAACAACTCGACAATCAGCTCGTGCCCTTCTTGCAATAAATGACTATTTCTCTCGCCTTCGTGCTCTAAGTTCTCTCTGGCTTGCACGACCACGTGAATGAGAAGCAAGCTTTCCTCTCCCAAAATTTATAAGACCAACTCTTACAATCAAATTGTCTCAAGAGCTTTGACTTCTGCATCACATGTGTTGTAGTTATAATCTCCATATCGAGATGTAGCTTAATGTGTATTTAGAGTGTTGTAATATTTGATGGTGGTATTAATAACTTAGGTGAGGTCCAAAATTTGATCTAGGGTTGTATGTAGTTTGTATTTTGTATTTTGTATTTTGTGTTTCTTTTTGTTTTCGGGGTTCCGCTTCTGAGCATGTAAATTCTCTCATAGAATTTAGAAAACAGAATTTATGTTGTCTATAAATTGAGTTCAAGAAGGGATTTTTCACTTTTATTGTTTTTGTGATTTAAGAAGTGTACTGCAAATTCTGATCTTTATAGCAAACTTCACGCCTGTATTCTTGCTTTGATAAACTGTTACGTATTTTAGTATAAATTATATTATTTATGAGATTAATATAAAGTGAAAAGTAATTTTTAGCTCGAAAACATAAGCTACAAAAATCCAAAATACAAGGATATACAGTTTTGAATTCTAACATAGTATTAGAGTATTAGGTTTCTATTGCTGGAATTTTTTTTTAAGCTAGGAAGTCTACGTTTCATACTTTTAATTATGCAGACCTGAAAATTTAGTTAGGCTCGTTCACATTTCAAACATATATTGAATGCATTATCTAATAACAAGTTTACCTTACCTTATAACATTCTTAAAGGTCACATATATCTAGGCTGATTTTCAATTATAGAAGTCATGGAGTTACTAAATGCATATAGCAAGATAATCCTGAAATTAAACATAACTCTTAGACTATTTTTGGCTTACAGAATATGGTATTTTGCTCTCAATTGCATTGTGTATTTGGATAATGAAATATTTTATAATCAACACATAATTTAGCTTAAGATTTAACATATATTATACCAATATTCTATCCATGTTGTCAAACAAAATCTTCTAATAGTCTGGACAAAGAATAGACCTTAAGACCAGATATGTATAATAAAACTCCAATAGGATGACTTGATTATAATGGTGAGAAGTTTGTTATTCTTATGTTCAAATTATTTTTTGGAATTAAGGTGACTTAACGTGATGTATGTGAGCTAACCTATGATATCTCTCGTTGAACTGTAATGGGTTTGAGTTTAGGAGAACACTATCAAATAATAGTTTGTAAAATCATTTCATGAGACAAGCGTCACAAGTTAATTCGAGGGTTTCCATATTTGAGTGTCAATGTCATTGTAAACATTTGCCAAACATCATGGTTGATGTTTCTTAATCAAACAATTTTTGTCTCTTAGGCATTGCAAACCACTTTGTAGATTAGTTTAATTACATTAGGCAGCTACATTGTATGGTAGTGGTAGGAGTAAGCTTTTATACATGGGAAATTAAAGCATTAGAATAGTATCTCAACTATAATATTTAACAAGAAATTTGAAATGTTATAATAATTTTTTTATAAAGCAACAAGTTGGACCAAATCCAACTAAAATTGGTCGGTTAAGTTCTTTGAATCCCTACATGTGCTAACCAAATAGTTAAAATTAATGTCCAAATTTTAAAAAAATGGATGAACCATTAGGACCTAGTGCATTATTTTTTAATTAAAATGTGGGACATTATTATTAAATTACGATGGAAATAGTTAAGTGCTGGGTAGTAGTACGGCCATGACACGTGTGTCCAAACACTGGGGGAGTGTCTATCAAATCTTGTAGCTTTTCTCCCATAAATACTTATGAATCTGGTCCACACATGGATTTGGATCAAGTTAATCAGAGATTTTTATATTATGGTATGAAATTTATTGAGGAATTTTCTTCAAAAATGTTTGAAGAACACTTTCACAATTCATTGTACTTGAACTCCAAACTTCAATCCTTTGTTCGTGGGATCTGAAAATTACTAACAAAATAATAAACTAATGATCTGCGCAGACTTGTCACAAGGCACGTAGGAACTACACTTTTCTTGAAGAGTTATTTGTCTCCACCATCACCTGGGTGTACTACACTGGGGTTTATGCAAATACAGCTCTAGAATACAATGAAACGAAACAATTTATTCGTTTGCACAGACGATATCAAGAATAAGAAGAACAACAATGAAGTTTTTGATCTGAGTTTTCTGCAGCAAATTGAGACAAGAAAAATTGAGAATTGTCTTGGAACAATGGAGATTTTGTCGGAGTTTTTCTTGTTTATTCATTATTTTTTGTTCATCCTTGAATGCTCATGTCACCAATTTGGTCTTTTATATAGACAATGAACCGATATTTCTTGTGCCAATTCGTTATGATACATTCCATGATGAATGGACCTGTCGTTTTTTTTTTTCAGAAATTGCAACTTTTGAAATAAAGATTTGTAATTTTCTAGACTTCATTAATTAATTAATATAATGCTTTAATCGATTAATCATACACAGATAGTTGTCTAAATCAACTTGTGATCTTTTAATCGATTAATTTATTCCATTAATCAATTAAAATATTTTTTTAATCGATTAAACATAACCAGAGACCCTTATTAATCAACTAATAACGTCATTCAATCGATTAATCGCACATCAAAAACTACCAAACTTATATGTGACTCCTTACACGATTAAAACCACTTCTTAATCAATTATTCACATGCCGTGAGTTCCCAATCCTAATTGATTAATCATTTCTCCATATCACACTTTACACGGGATTGATCATTAAATAATATATTTGGTAATATAATTGAGTACAAAATAGAAATCAAATTGATACCACATTAATAATATTTGTAATTCTCTATGAAATTGACATTATTTATAATTAGGTTGATTCAATCAAATCCATCCAAATATTTCTCCTTTTCCTTGAAATAATGGAATCCGTAGTAGCATGTGCATTTGTCTTGTCCCACTTTCCTCTCATTATCAGAAATCACCTTACAATCCAATAATGTCTCTATACCACTTTTCCATCTCACTTCTCCATGTGTTTTGGGTTACTAAAAATCAACTTTTTAAGCCATTTTTAAGATTTGGTTAGATTATAATAATAATTGAGATCGATTCTTATTTACAAAAATTATTATGAACCAAGTAATAAAACCTAAAATAGATAGATCGTTTTGATAGAACAAATTCTCAATTTAGTTCACATTTTAACTCAGTTGTTAAAAGCTGCATGGTATTATTTTGTTCAGCTTTTGAAATAAAATTTTAATGTCTATCACTTTCAAATAATGTCTCCATTCTTCTCCTATCTCTGTCCCTTCAATCTCCATGTGTTTTGGGCGAATAGGTTTGCATTTTTGAATTTCAATTTTAATATTTTGTTTGATTTTAGTTTCATAATTATTAGAATTCCAATTTTTATATTTGTTTATATCATTTCTTTTTTAAACAGAAAATTATATTTGAACCCAAAATCACAACTAGTTCAATTTCTAACTTGTTTTTATCAGATAAAAAAACTTTGAAAACTTAAAAAAAAAGAATTGATATTTTTATACTCCAGCTTTATTCTGAAAATAAAAAGAGATGGCCTCAAACGGTACTATAAATTTGATCGTTAACAGCCGTTGGATAAAGCAGCACCAACTCAGGTCCCACATTTAGACGTTATCCTAATACTAAATTATTCACAACCAAATCTTGAAAATCAACGTTGGCGGTGCAATTTATAATCATAATCTATCAAACCACTGTATCATCTCTCCCAAGAGAACACTTACAAAAATAATATCTCTTGCATATAAATATCCCCCCGCCTAATCCTTTCGTTAATCAGTTAATCTTGTTATAATCATTATTCGCTCTCTGGTTTGCGATTTTGGGAGAATCAGATCTCTTGCGATGGGGAGCACTGGCGAGGTTGTTGAGTCTGCTAATCCCACTGGTTTGAGTTCGTCTGCTTCGTTTAAAGCTCGTAAGAAGGTTAATAATAGCTCCAGTATTTCCCGATCTGGCTCTGATGTTGATGACATAATTACTCTTCTTCATGGTTCTGATCCGGTTCGTGTTGAGCTTAATCGTCTGGAGAACGATCTCCGAGGTTATTTCGCTTCCATTTTATTCTTAAGTTTCTGATGACGATAGGTGTTACACTATCTTCAACCTCGAATTGTATCAATTATGTTAAAATGCGTTGTATTGTGAGAATTCCTAATTTCCAAAATTTTGGGGGAACACGACTTACTGCTGTTTTTCACGGGAAAAAAACAATGGTTTATTACTTTCTGTTCATTTCAGCGTTGATATTATAAAGTCTGGAGTGAGTTTCTTATCATTAATTATCTCACATGTTTTGTCCTTTTGTTTGGATAGAAAAATGTAAAGTGGAAAAACTAAGGATTGAGAAGTTACATAGATTATATATAAATCAAGTTGAAGTACTCATAGGATTTTCAATGACCGATTTGTGTATTATATTTGCAGATAAGGACAGGGAATTGGGAGATGCAATTGCAGAAATTAAGTCCTTGAAGAATTCAGAACGCCTCAAAGAGAGGGCTGTTGAAGAGGTACTAATTTTTTTATTGACCACCCCTTGAACTGCTTTATAATCTAATTGCATGGTTGATTTGGGGTTTACATTGCCCATCCGTCAGTATTGATTCCGTTTTTTGCGTTTTCTAGTGACAAATCTTTTTTCCATTTGATATGTTGAATGCCTAATCTGTAATCATTTCATTTTGACATAGTACTAGTATAATCTTGAGTGATTATTTGAAACTGAGTTTCTTATAAAACTTAAATCATGATATAGGTTACTTCTTATAAAACTTTAGTTCATCCTTATTTTGTTTGTATTACTATTTTGTTAGTTATTACTGTTTCGTCTTTTTGTCACAAGTTAGAGTTTTCATGATCATCTATCTGATATTCAAATTTTAAGTTCTTCCTAATTGAGTCTTATTCGAATTTGGATTTGTCTGATATAAGTTTGGGAAATCCTAAACCTTCCTGATTCAGAACTAAATACTGATATTTTTGAGAAGTCGGTGATTTTCTGACTGTCTGTCAGAGCTATACTGGATTTTGTTAGCTTATTGGACCTCAAATACTTATCATTTGGGTTGATGGGGCAAAATTCTTGAGCACATATTTAGTATATTTCCGATGTATGAACTTATTTGGTCCATTCATTTAAGGAGATTGATAACATTGTTATATTCTTCTGTTATTAACTCCAGCTAACAGATGAACTGAAGAAAGTTGATAAAAAGCTTCAAGCTGCTGAAACTCATCTGGAGAGCAAGGTAATTGTAGTTCTTGCTGATGCAGGATTAAGTTATTGCTCCTGTTATTACAGTTGGAAAGTCATTTTTTTCATGACAGTGATGATGATTATTTTTGGCTTTACAGAACCTTGAGATTAAGAAGATAAATGATGAAAAAAAGGAAGCTACGGCTGCACAATTTGCTGCAGAAGCCACACTTAGACGAGTCCATGCAGCCCAGAAAGATGACGAAATGCCTCCCATTGAGGCCATAATCGCTCCACTTGAGGCAGAGCTTAAGCTTGCCAGGCTGGAGGTATATCTTAACTCTTTTTTTTTTTGAACTTTTCCTCAGTAATTTCAAACTTCTTCAATCATCCAGAATGAGTTCATGTTTTCACTATTTATGTATATGTTTTCTGTGTTAAGGCAGCAAAGCTTCATGATGATAATAGAGCACTTGATCGACTTACTAAATCTAAAGAGGCTGCATTAGTTGATGCTGAAAGAACTGTTCAGATTGCTTTGGCAAAAGCATCGTTTGTTGAGGATCTGCAAAACAAAAACCAAGAGTTAATGAAGCAAGTTGAAATCTGCCAGGTATGAAGTTCATTTGATCAGTTCAGACTATATGATATCATGGCCTATCTATAATTGCCTACAGTTCAATTTGACATTTCTCGCTAAGATATCAGGAGGAAAACAAAATCCTGGACAAAATGCTTCGTCAAAAGGTTGCAGAGGTTGAAAAGCTGACTCAAACTGTTCGTCTGCTGGAAGAAGCTGTTTTGGCAGGTGGTGCTGCCGCAAATACTGTGCGTGATTACCAGAGAAAAGTGCAAGAGATTAATGTAATACAAATCTTGGAATCTTTCTCATCTAAAGTACTATAGTTATTCTGTGTGTACCATAAGTGTCGTCGACTTCTTCTAACTTTCAAAACTTATGTAGGAGGAAAGGAAAACTTTGGAACGGGAAGTGGCCCGCGCAAAGGTTACAGCCAACCGGGTTGCCACTGTAGTTGCAAATGAATGGAAAGATGGAAATGATAAAGTTATGCCTGTAAAGCAATGGCTTGAAGAAAGAAGATTATTTCAGGTATATTTTGAGCACTAGAGAACTTTGTTGACGCAGATTTTCTATCATAGTTACAGGACATATTCTTTTGATATCATCTACTCTGCAATTCTTGACTATGCTCATAAATTGCAATGATTTGTTGATTGAATTCCCTGAAGAAAAAACAAGTACATTGATTAACATGACACATCATTTAGTTGTCCCCAGTTAACGTATAGTAGTTATCAATCTTGACATGAATGAACAAGAGAACGATAGTCCCATTCTTTCTCTGTTTAGTCTTATTCTACTACATATTACTTAGAGGAAAATGAAACCAGGATTCTGTAGACATTTCCTGAGGAAACAGAGTTATGTTGAGATATTATCGTGTAAGAAAACTAGTTTTTGAGAAAGGAAAGGTTAGGATATTGATGAAACTACGAGTATATGAAGTGTCCACATTTATACAGGACTTAATATGTTTATTCTTTTATTTCTATAGGGAGAAATGCAAAATCTTCGAGATAAACTGGCAGTTGCTGAACGCACTGCGAAGGCAGAAGCACAACTAAAAGTAAGTAAACTGTTTTGTAACTCACCGTTTCAGTAAAATATTTAGTTCTCCTTTCTTAACCACCCATGATTGATTGATTGCTTAGGAAAAATACCAGTTACGGTTTAAGGTTTTGGAGGATAGGCTTAAAGCATCTAATTGTAATTCACGTCCAACCTTAGAGGCAAGAGGTATGAGCAACGGAATACCACGACGCCAATCTTTTGGTGGAGCAGAGAATTTCTCTAGATCATTTTCTAGCGGTCCTCTTTCAAGGAGAGCATTGAATTCAGAAACAGGATCTCTTCGATCCAACAGTGCTAATATGCTACTAAAGCAAGCCAAGAGGTCATCGAAATCATTTGATGGGGGTTGTGGATCTTTGGATCGGAATAGAAGGACTGGAATAGACAGTGCACCCTCCAGCATCAATGACCAAGATCAAAGTACGGATAGAATTGTTATTTACGAGGAAAGTGAAAATGGAAATCCAGTTGAAAGACCAAAAACAGAACATGAAGATATTGTTTCGGGAATGTTGTACGACTTGTTACAAAAAGAGGTTATAACTCTGAGGAAAGCTTGCCATGAAAAAGATCAGAACCTTAAGGACAAGGATGATGCAATCGAGGTTAGATTATCTTCCAATGTTTCCATAAATGCAGGCTCCCCTAATCTCTTCTCTTAGTTGTAATTTATTCTACTGTTTTCAATGTGGAATTGAGCAGATGTTGGCAAAGAAGGTTGATACATTAAACAAAGCCATGGAAGTTGAGGCCAAAAAAATGCGGAGAGAAGTAGCTGCCATGGAAAAAGAAGTTGCTGCTATGCGTGGTTGCAAGGAGCATGATCCAAGGCTGCGGCGAATCAGTATTCCCAGAGGAGCTGTAAATTGCTGAGTCACTTTCTTCAAGGCAAAATCATGCATTCGAGTGAAATTGGCATCCAACGGGTATTTATTTGTCTATAAGTATGTCCTTTCAATATAGAGTAGCTTGGGATTTCCTCGTAGTCGAAGATGCTAATATGCATGAAGATCTAAAATGTGAGTAGGGATCTTACGAAAACATTCATGGGAATTTGCTTCCTTGTGATCAATAATTAATATAAGTAGCTGTGTGCAATAGAGATTTAAACTGATTGTGTGTTTCTTTTCCTTAGATAAATTGAAGATATGTACAATCGAATTCAATCGCTTGAAACAATTACTCTTACTAGTGGTTCACGAGTTTCTTCATATATTTTACCACCGAATTTTTGTATTTCATAATCAAATAAGTTTAACAGCTTTACTTTCGTATTTGGTAATTATAATTTTGCAATTAGAAATCGTCGAAATTTCGAAGTTTACATTAACTCACATAAATCAAATTGAACTTTCATATTGCTTTATAAAATTGGAACTTGATTAACAGTATAAGACCGTGCTACTTCTATAACTACTAAACTTTCTCTTTTCAAGGAATTTTTTTTTTTTTGGAATTGGGCCAAATTCCAATGTAAAACATAAAAAGATAGTGTATAAATAGATATCCATAATAATACATGAGTTATATACGTTGTTGACTTGAAATGATGAATAACTGGATAACTAGCTGAGTTTGCGAGCTATGTCAGGTCGTTCCATTTTGATCTTGGAGAGTCGAATCATTGAAGATGTTATGGGCCTGGGCCGTCTTAATGTTGACCTGACATTGACCAGCCCAACCACCGCCCAAACAATTCGCAAGGACATATCTTCCTTGCAGCGCTGAGCAAACAAACAGAGGCGGAATGGCGCTTCGTCTGAGACCTCCTCATCGTTTATTGGCCTCACGATGCTTCACACACCATTCTTATTCTTCCTCTTTTCACTTCACTCCTTGCTCCTCCTCTCAATCATTTTCTCCCTCCTCCGTCTTCTTCGCTCCAAGGTCCATACCTTCTCAGCTTATTTCCTGTTTCGCTTTTGGATATAGTAGGAACTAACGTTTTGGTTCTGTGTTTTCTGTTTCGTTGCTGAGAAAGCTCTGGAAACTAAAATTTGAATTACATAGCTTTGTTTGAGGAACCAAAAATATGAAAAATACTGTTCAAGTGATCCAAGTCGTTGTTGGGAAAGTTTGTTAGCAATTTCTGATTTTTTTCCGGGGCATTTGCACTTTATATTACACTTCAAATTACTCAGGTTGTTTCTGGTGTTGTTTCAGGTCAATTTTGAGACAAAAAAGGGTGTCAAATTGCTTGATAGTTCAAAATGCAGTTTCGCCAAGGGCTTACATGTCAACTCAAGCTGTTCAGGGAAATGCAAGTTCCACAGCTTACACTTCTGAGCAAATTCAGGTAATCTACTAATTACATTTCTTAGTGGAATCAATTATGCAGAAAGAAACTATGCTTCTTATGGTTTGTTTGTTTTGAAGTAACGAATAAGAAGCAACCATAATCTCATTCTTCATAAATTTATTTCCTTATTCTGACTTGTTTTATGATTTTCTGATTTTCCTAGGTATTAGAAGGCTTAGACCCAGTAAGGAAAAGGCCAGGAATGTATATTGGGAGCACAGGGCCACGCGGTTTGCACCATTTGGTAACTTTTTGCTTTTCTTTTGTTTTCATAATATCAATAGTGTTTAAGTTTGCTACTTCATTGACTCTTCCTCATTTTTTAGGTATATGAAATATTGGATAATTCAGTTGATGAGGCTCAAGCGGGGTTTGCTTCAGAGATAGATGTTGTTTTACTACCAGATGATTCTGTTAGCATCACTGACAATGGCCGTGGGGTATATCCATCTTCTGTTATCTATGTCAAATCATGTTTATTGTTAGAGTACAGTTAGTTTATGGAATAAGGGAAGAGCATCATCGTTAACTGTCTCAAGATAATTCACTTTGCCATTGTCTCAACATGATTTTGCGGTGGCTATATGTTTTATCTTTACGTTCATTGCACAACATGCGTTCAGAATATTCAAAGTCTGAAGTCTCAAGAGATTGCTCATTTAGATTCTTTTGATAAAAACCTAGGCTACTATTGAATCTTCTGTTATGAATCTCATAAAATGGTGCTTCTTTTTTAGTAACTCTTTTGTTAGTAATTGCACACTATCTAATACCCATCACAAGTTCACAACACAACAATACAGTTGAATACAGTTTTTTTTTTTTTATCCACAGCCTTGTTAAATGAAAATACCGTAAACCTGAAGTTTTTTTTTTTTTTTTTTTCTCAGAAATGACATACCCAATTGAGTTACGTGCAAAGATGTTTATCCCATGCAATGTTTGTGGCTTTACCCAAATTTATCACTTAGTCAAAATGAAACATCTTCTAAATGTTATCACTGTTTAAAATGCGTTGTAGTATTTCCTAGCTGATTACAGTAATTTATGCACATTTATTGCATCTTTCCTTTGGATATGTTACTATCCATTTTCTTACATGTTTCAATTTATATTACAGATTCCTACTGACTTGCATCCCGTGACAAAGAAATCTGCTTTGGAGACTGTATTAACGGTATTTCATTAATGATCATTACTGTTTATAGATTTATTATAAAAGTTAGAATATAATCTATTTCACACTGTATATTGATGTACATTTGAGCTCATTCCTTAAAAAGTATACATTTAACAGTCAGTTTGGATCTCCAAACACATTACTAATAAGTTGGATCAAAAGTAATGGGACTCTAGTGAATGTTGATTTGCTTTTGACATGACATCTTGATTATTATTCATCTAAGCATACAGGATATAGGGCACAACCTACTAGAGTAAACACAGATTGTGATATAAACATGGATTGTTATTAGGGTCATTGTATAAAGAATATTATAGAGAGAGGGCCCATAATCAGAGAAAACATAAGAGAGTGTGGCTCAAAGTGTAGGAAGAGAACCAATTTGAAAATAAGTGTGTGAGTTTCACAGTTTATGAGAACAAAGAAGGGAAAAAAAGAAGAAGCTAAATTCAAGAGGAGTGCCACATTAGAAGGTTACTGTTGATTTACTGCCTGTCATCAGTAGAAATTTATACCCTTTAGCATAAATATCTATGATTTATTGTTTGCGATTAACAGCTTGTTGGTTCCTGTTTCAGTAAATCCTATATCTCTATAAAAAGTTTTTCATTTCCAAAGGATTTGATTACTGTCATTGAGAAGCACCTTTAAACTGTTGAATATTTTAGCATTCATACCTATGAGCAGTGTTTTATTTACTGCAATGTAATTTCCTGCATGTTTAGAACTTGGTACCTCAAAGACAGCATCGTTGAACATCAGAAACTGTGGCTAGTTAACTGTTACTTCTTAGATCCTTTTGTAGGAGCGTGTCTTTGACCTTCTCTTCCTCATGAATGGAACCTTAGTTCCATCACATTGTATTGGATTAGAATTTAATGTATGTAAGCACAGTATTTTCTCATTAATTTCCTTTTGCTTAACCTCTGCAAATAAATGAATTTTTTTTTATGTGGCGACCTTAAATAACGCTTGATCTTCTTCTTCAACTCATGAATTTTTTTTCTTCATATTACTATGTTAAGGATCGTTCAATCAAAGAAAGGAGTACATGATATGAATAAAAAAAATAATTGTAAATAATAGAGTATTACTTTTTTGACTTTGCTAGATTTTAAACAAGTGTGTCTGATATTTTCTATATACTGGAACTCTGAATGCCTTACTCTAATTTAGAGAGTAACTTATTAGCAGTATTTTTAAAGTTGTTCATATTGTTTGAATGCAGTGGAATTATGTATGCTATCAAATTTTGTAGGTTTTGCATGCTGGTGGAAAATTTGGTGGCTCTAGCAGTGGTTACAGCGTCTCAGGAGGACTACATGGCGTGGGTTTATCAGTAGTTAATGCCTTGTCAGAGGTGCTCCAATAGCTTCTCTTATTGTTACTAAAATCCTCATTTGGCCTGCCACATTCCTACTGCTATCCTTGATGCTATGAGTTACATTGCTCTATACTTTGTTATTATCATTATAAATTTTCAATTCTTGTCCTACATCACTCTCTCTTGTAGAAAGTGAATGAACTGGAGTGTATAAAACCGTGTAATGTACTTACGTCTGGTTCACAGAAATTAGACGTTACAATTTGGCGGGATGGAATGGAATACGTGCAAAGATATTCTCGTGGGAAGCCTATGACAACTTTAACATGCCATGTGCTTCCAGTAGAATCAAGAGAACGTCAAGGGACATGCATCAGATTTTGGCCTGATAAAGAAGGTTCTACTTGACTCTCAAGGCCCTATTTCCAATTCCTTCAGAGTGTATGAGTATTAATTGCATTTGGCACTTCATATTTTTGGTTGAACGTCAATACATCCTGTAGTATTTACAACTGGAATTCAGTTCGACTACAACACAATAGCTGGAAGGATTAGGGAGCTTGCATTTCTAAACCCTAGGGTAAGGTTATTGATTTTAATTATGTCAATTTCTGTCTTCCTTTTCTAGTGCTTCTCTTTTTTCCCTTTTTTTTTTTTTCCTTTTTATCAATCATTTTGACTCATGGTTTACACTTGAAAACTTCCATGGTGAT
>JAYMTB010000523.1:0-13812 GCA_036897585.1 Francoa sonchifolia | reverse complement strand
GAGATACATCGCATTTCCAACTTGACAGGGGACACAAAGTCATGACGCATATCACATTGTTGCTAAAGACACGAAGATTGTGTTGCTGTTCTGTCTTTAGAGAAAGGTTATGATCGAAAGGCAATGTAGTCTAGTCTGATCCTGATTATGCTCGTCGAAGGCTCACACAAAGAAACCTGCACAAGCATCAAATATTTCAATGCTCAATGGACGAAATCAGTGTGACTCTGCAAGTGATGAACCAAGTTTGCATACATCAGAAAGTATCATCACCCCATATGTTGTCTTGGTTTTCCAATACACAATCTATACCTGTACATATCGATCATTTACTTCATTCCTTCTACACACAAATCTCGCTTCCTCAGAACTGCATACGCTGTGGAAATTCATCTCTGATCTCCCAAGACTCTCAAGTCTGTAATGTTGTATCCCAGTCAAAGCAAATTTCCATGCCATGGAGCATGTTTGTTTCATTAAGATACAATGTTTGAACATCTCTTTTGTGATATATGTATGTAATATCAAATTCTAGTATCTAAGCTTTGTTTCAAATTTAGAAGAAGGACGCATGTCAACATCTAAGATAGGTTGCACAGAACTTCCATACTACCAAAGGTAACACAAAAACAGGATTAGATAAAACCATTGAAAGGCTATCCTTCCTCTGCCCAGAGATAACATTTCTTCATCACTTCCATTCTATCCCCAAAAACCCCAATTCTTCAAATCCGCAAATCTCCAAATCCCATTTTCAATTTCACTAATTTCTCCCATGGCGATTTCCACCACAGTCTCAAACCCTTCTCCCTCCATTAAACTCATCTACCCACATTCCTCATCCTCTCCCTCCACTACTTCCTCCCTTTCCGCCGCCGCGTTCCGTTCAAAACCAACCCCCGCCGCTCACCTTTCTTCCTCCTTCATAAACCCATCAACAATCCTCCACCTCACTCCCACCACCACTACTTTCACCACTCACCGCCGCCGCTCTCTCACAATCCGCGCCGCTCGTGGCAAATTTGAACGAAACAAACCTCATGTGAACATCGGTACAATTGGCCATGTTGACCATGGCAAAACCACTCTCACCGCTGCCCTAACCATGGCTTTAGCGGGTATGGGTAACAGTACGCCGAAAAAATACGACGAAATCGATGCTGCCCCTGAAGAACGAGCTCGTGGAATCACTATCAATACTGCTACTGTTGAATATGAGACTGAGAATCGTCATTATGCTCATGTTGATTGCCCTGGTCATGCTGATTATGTCAAGAACATGATTACTGGTGCGGCACAAATGGATGGAGCGATTTTGGTGGTTTCGGGTGCTGATGGACCAATGCCACAGACTAAAGAACATATTTTGTTAGCTAAACAAGTTGGTGTGCCTAATATGGTTGTGTTTTTGAATAAACAGGATCAGGTTGATGATGAGGAGTTATTGCAGCTTGTTGAATTGGAGGTAAGGGAATTACTTTCTTCGTATGAATTTCCTGGTGATGATGTGCCTATTGTGTCTGGTTCTGCTTTATTAGCTTTAGAAGCTTTAATGGTTAATCCAAAAATTGTTAGAGGTGAAAACCAATGGGTTGATAAGATATATGAATTGATGGATGCTGTTGATAGTTATATACCGATTCCTCAACGACAAGTTGACCTTCCATTTTTACTTGCTATTGAAGATGTGTTTTCGATTACTGGTCGTGGAACTGTTGCCACTGGTAGGATTGAGAGAGGAACGATTAAGGTTGGAGATACGGTGGAGATTGTTGGTTTGAGGGAAACTAGAACCACGACTGTGACGGGTGTTGAAATGTTTCAGAAAATTCTTGATGATGCTATGGCTGGTGATAATGTAGGATTGTTGCTTAGAGGTATTCAGAAAGTGGATATTCAGAGAGGAATGGTTTTGGCTAAGGCTGGCACGATTACGCCACACACGAAATTTGAGGCGATTGTGTATGTGTTAAAGAAGGAAGAGGGTGGAAGACATTCTCCATTCTTTGCAGGGTACAGGCCTCAGTTTTACATGAGAACTACTGATGTTACTGGCAAGGTTACAACAATTATGAATGAGAATGATCAGGAATCGAAGATGGTTATGCCTGGTGATCGTGTGAAGATGGTTGTTGAACTTATTATGCCAGTGGCTTGTGAGCAAAGAATGAGGTTTGCTATTAGAGAAGGAGGAAAGACTGTTGGAGCCGGTGTTATTCAGACCATCATTGAGTGATAGTTTTAGAAGATTATGTCAGCAAATCTCTACTTTTTTTTTTTTTTCAAAATTCATGTCAAACTATAGTCTTCAAGTAAACCCCATTAGTTTGGCAACTTTTTTTTTTGCAGAATTCATATTCAATATCATATTGTTTGGAATTTTGTTCCATTTGAGTTCCATCTTGTGTGTATATTGATGATTTTGTTCCAACATATATTTCATCAACCTTACAACATAGAATGAAACTTTCCGAGATTTTGATTCCAAAATTCAAGTTTTTGTATGGTTTTGAAGCTTCGGAAATCATGAAAGAATGGGATTTGGGTTTTGATTTCCCTTCCAAATTTACTGAGATGGTTGAATTCTATGCATACTGATGAAGTTTTTGTCCAGAATATGTATCAGAAGGCAACTATTGAAGTAAATGAGGAAGGGGCTGATGCTGCATCTGCATCAGCCCCTGCCTCTGTATCTGCATCTGCATTAATCGATCGAGCTTCACCAACAGCTCTTCCAAGTTTTGTAGCTCAACATCCTTTCTCGTTCTATATTACAGAAGAATTCTTGAAAGTAAATTACTCTGCTTTCAGGTTTTTGATGGCTATCAATATGCATCCATTTTCTTTTTGCATCTAGACAGATAAAGAAAGTTGTATTCATAACATTTCGACTATGAAAAGCCACTACATTTTGATTCATCTCAGATTGAAGCTTAATATTAATTACATCTTTTACATGAAATAAAACCTTGTTAAATCAGTCAGGCAGCTCAGATCGTTCTCGTGTTGCTGTATCAACCAACGTACGTAAGAAGTTGCAAGGATCACAACTATATGGATCAGCAAGAGCTGCATGTGCCAAGAATGGAAGCTTTCTTAATGATCTGCCACTCAATCCCTTGGGAGAAAATAAAAGGGCACAAACAGTCAAAATTCAAATTTAAAGTAATGATGAACTAAGGTTGCAATCAAATTTGAGGATTTAACTTGTATAACTATTTAAGCTTTGTGCCAAATCCAAATCGCACACAGAAAAATGACTGTAGATGTTTAAGAATTTGTGTATCTTACCTCGCATGCTTCTGCAGCATCAAGCAGTTGTTTCGACAAACTTAGTGGGGTTTGTGCCTCCTGAAACTGCAGTGTATTCAGTTTCTCTTTCAAACTAGCATAGTTTGGAAGCATGAGGCCATCACCAACCTGAATATGTTTATGGTCACTCATCAATATTCTGGAGGCATTACATACCAATGCTTATAATCCTGAACAAGATGAAAGAAAAGTACACATACCTGGAAGTTTGACAAGATATCTGTTCGAATTAGTTCCTGCAAGCAGGATCTCAAAATTTCATAACGAGCTTGAAGAGTTGGAGGGCCAACATATGCTTTGATATCAGCTCGATCCACAAATGCAATATCTGAAACCCAACTTTATGTTAGTTTCTACATCCTATAAACATAAAGAATTTTCCTAACAATGATGAGATGAATGATAAAGTCAAAGAATTGGTAAAAGGGCAAGGATTTCAAGTTTACATGAAATTATGTGAAAATGAAAATACATTATAAAATTGGTCCTAGTCTTACCAATAGCAGCAGTTATATTGGATGTGGTTAGAATTATCACATTTGGTGATGATTTCAGTTTGTCCATCTGGGTAAGTAGTGCATTCACAACCTGAGATGCCATAGTTAAGGTAGCTATATCATCAAAAGAAGTGTACTAAAACTATTGTTCTAGATAGTTAGTTGGAACACATTACAAAGAGGTGAGAGAATTTAGCTTTAGTGCTGTTGTATACCCGAATAGAATCTGAAGGTTCAGAACCAGATAAAGCAGCCTTTCTAGCAGCAGCGAGGCTCTCAACTTCATCTACATCATCACATATAAATGATAATGAAGCACAAGGAAGAAAAATGATTGTTAAACTGAAGATTCAGTAATAAAAGATCTCACCAATCAAAACAAATACCAGATTGTTTTCTTCCTCTACCATGTCTTGAATTTTTTGGAAGAGTTTTGCAACCTAAGAATGCATCATAGCGAAATCATGTCACAAGCACAGATCCTCAATCATATAATCATATTTTATAGGTACAAACTTGTACAAAAATTTCAGTACTTCTCTAGCTTTGAAGTATGAATACATACCAATTTTCCACTTTCAGAGAACCATTTACTAAACAATGAATGTGCATTAACTTCAACCAATTGGCACTGAGGATATCTGATTAAACAAGAAGTGTAATCAAATTAATTAGTCCCATACACACAGTGCAAGGAATTAGTCATTTGGAAGGATGAACCCTTCATCATAGATCAACAACCTGGAGTTTAAACGTATGGATAGTTTTTGTGCCAATGCTTTACATAAAGATGTCTTCCCAGTCCCTGGAGGTCCATGTAGAAGAATAATGCTGCAAATGTATAAGAAGGGTTTTATTAGAATTAATCAAGCTTCAAGGAAATAACTCTACAAATAATATACTTCAGAAACATAGCGAAACTTATCTAAGTGCTTAATTGAATTGTTTCTACTCTATACAAAATACTATTGAAATCAACCACATGTTACTTACCGGTTCCATGATACAAGGAAAGGATCAACACCCTTTTCTGTAAAGAGCAAAGCACTTGCAGCATACCTCAACAATCTTTGCTTCAGACCAGATTCATAAATTAAGCTGCACAAGCCCCCCGTGTCACTACATCAATTGAGTTCAAAATATAGCTAGCAAAAATTCATAAACATACCTTTCCCACATGCCATCAAATTCCTTCGCAGGAAGAATCCATTCATTGAAGCTGGATGGTTGGCCATCCCCGCTTATGTCCTCACATGGTCCTTCCTCACTAAGCTGACAAAGAAAAAGTCAAGCAACATCCAAATTCTTAATAAAACTCCATAAAAAGTACAAATGAAAGGATTGAGTTTAATAAACTTGTTACTCTTGCCACTTAATAGATGATGCAAATTTGAAATTGTGAGGAAAAAGATAGCATGTCACAAAAGAGTGCCATTACACAATGTCAATTACTACAGTAGGGCTAATCACCTGAAAGACATGCACAACAGGTTGGACTTGCCAAAATAAAAGAATATCATGGTTCTTCACCCATTCATCTACAAAAGAAGAACTTCAAACATCAGAGCTGGAAAAAGTAGTAATGCCAAACCCAATATTAATTCTGTAAACCAAGGCAACCAAAACATTATATTATTTACTCATCTTTCCCTCCCATCTCTCATCATCCAAACGATGACTAAATTCCCTGACTAAGAAATCATACCTGTGTCACAAATGCGGATTCTTTCTACATTTTCAGCAAGAAAGAGATCACCTTCAGGCACAGGAACTGGTCCGTCAACATAGCTCAGACTCCTCTTTTCAAGCATTCTAAGCACAATAACAAAATCATCGTTTCAATATCTCACTTCTCAAGCATCCCAAATTACTCAAAGAGATATTTCAAAACCACATAATCCCCACCAATTCTACAATCCGTAGTTCATTTCACTTCACTACTCACGAAAAACAGAAAATTAGGTTTAACAATACCTCTCAACAGCAGATCGAACATCGTCAATGCGCGCAATGCTGGAACACTTTAAGCAAACTTCAACTGCAAATAAACCACTCTCAAATCCCCAAATTATCAACTCCAAACCACAATCAAACACCAAAACTTACAAGCTCAATCCACATACCTGAAACAAGAACCTTGTCCAATTCGGAAAGAGCAGGAGAAGACACGGATTCTACAACTCCGTGTTCCTCAGAGACAGCAGTATCAGTACAACCGTTGCCGTTACCATCGAAATCCGGATCGATGATCGTTTCGCTAGGATTTTGTACAAAAATCTCCATCGGAACACTCATTTCCTCCGATTTGCAGAGAGAGAGAAATCGATCGGGAGATAGGACGAAACCCTAGGGCAACGAGAGAAATGAGCGGGAAATCGAACCATTTGATTTCAAGCTGCAACGTCACAGTGAAGAATTTTGATTTGCTTACGTATTTAATACTCAAACTTATATCTAATATGCAATTAGGTACCTGAACTATTTTTTTAGTCAATTTCATATATCATATTCAATTAGGTATTCAAACTATATTTTTTGGTAAATATCAGTTCTAAATTTTTAAATTGTATTCCATTTCAGAAAATGATAAAACAATTTGACAAATTACACTTCAGTTATAAATTTGGGCAAAATTTAATTAAGTTAAAAATATGGGTCAAATTCAAATTACTCCAAAGTCAATCAAATGGAAGTTTTGACGGAATTTGACGGAGGTAGAATACAATTTTGAAGTTTACGACTGACATTGACCAAAAAAATAGTTCGAATACCTAATTGAATATGACATATAAGCTTGGATATCAAATATGTAAATAAGCCATTTTTATTTCTCTATGAAATTTATTTTTTTGGACACTATGCTCTTAATTACATTTGAAATTTTTATCGGAAATAATAATTTATAAAACACGATACATTTTTTTTTTCTTCGTATTTTCCAATTCATGTGGGACTCAAAAGGGACTCATCAATCTTCGATTTTTTTATACTTTTTGAAATAATGTACGAAAACAAACAAATGAAACCCTTATCACAATTCTTTCTTTACCTTATCTCTCCCCAAATAGCCCCAAAAATTTGTGAGGCTAAAATTAACCCGAAAAATAAGATTGGCCCATACAAAACTTTGATAGTCCCAAAATTTGATTCACTATGTTGAAAAAAAATGAAGATGATCATCAACAACATGACCATGAAATTCTCAAGGCTGTGGCACAAGCATGGCATAGTCATTCGCGTAGCCAAGGCATGCATACCAATGAATTTGACGCGTGTCGCCTTAGTTTCAAGACTAAGCCATCGAGGTTCAAGATTGAAGCTATGAACAAAAACTTGGGTACGCAAACTAGCAGTGCAAGATGGGATTTTGGGAAATCGCTATGGGATTCTTATGAAATTATTACCATGTCAAAAAGGTTAGAAGCAGGGTTGGTTTCGGATGATTTTTTTATTGGGTTAGATGATGATTATTCGATTCGAGGGAATAGAGAGAGTGAAAATAGTCTTAGGAATTTGTTTAATCGAATGTCATCACGACGATTTAGTGAAGTTATTGTTCCTCGTAGTAATAAAGATGTTACTCAATTTTGATACATGTGATTTTAATTTATATTAGTAGTGTTTGTATCATAGTTTGATATTTTTCGATTTTCATTTGTGAACTAGTTAATGATATGCATGCATTAAAATCTTCCGACTTACACTGTTCTACGGATTTCGAAACAATGGGAAAAAAAATTTTGTAGATCACTTATGATTAATTACAAAGTGATTTCCAAATTTTGAAATAATTTTGCAATAAACTTGTTAGTTAAAACTTTTCGATTTAAACTGTTTTACGGATTTCGAAAAAATTTATAGGTCACTTTCAAACAAAACGAGTATATTGTCTCAATTGATTATATTGCAGTCAAAATTTTGTCAAAAGCACAAATTAAAAATATATATATTTCAAAAAACTCCAAATCATACAAACTAAAAAACCCAAATTACTAAATCAACTAAAACCCTAATCACAAAAACAAAAACCCTAATAATTATAGTAATTAGGGTTTATCATAACCCACCAAAACCAATAGTTCCTTCATCATAACGATGACTATCTTTCTTCACACCACAAGAACATAAACACTCGAACAAATTCCGAACACAAAATCTCGAATAAATAGACTTATCATCCTTTGATTTCGTCTTAGAAACAATCTTTTTCTTAGTATCCTTAAACCAAATCTTGGTTTTCTCAGCAACGCTTTGTTTTCTAGTAAAGACATAGCTTCTCAAATATCTGTTTCTTCGAATTTTAGCACTACTAAGACGCTGAAGTTTCATAATTCCTTCTTTGCAATAATTTCTCGACAAAGTTGATGATGATGATAATGAACAACACGAAGATAATGCTGACGATGATGACAATGATGATGATGACGATGATGATTGTCTCTCTAGCTCCGTGTTTTCCATGTTGAAATTAATGTTGGGCGAATGTTTTTGGATCGGTTTTATAAAAAAAACCTAAGTGAGTACTTAACGGTAATTGGTTCAACCGATAAAAGTTAAAAAATTATTATATAGCATTTTAAAAAATATATTTTATTTGAATTAAAATTTTAAAAGTTATCTTTTAAGTATATAAAAATTTATTTTTTTTAATAATTATTTAAGGCTTAAATATATTTTTGTCCCCAAATTCATATAATCAAATCACTCAAAAACTAATTTTTATAATATTTTACCTCAAATTCATATTTCGTTTTCTTTTGTAATTTCGTTAAAATGCAGTTAATAATTTAATATCACGTGTCACATGTGGGTCCCTTATATAAACGCGTTTTGACGAAATTGTAAAATGAAACGAAATATGATTTTGTGGTAAAATATTACAAAAATTAATTTTTTGGATGGTTTAATACATAAGTATGAATTTGAAGGATAAAAGTGTATTTAAACTATTATTTAATATAAATTAAAATTTCTTTATTATTATTTTTTTATTTTGGGGGAAATTGGGAGGGGGAGAAAAATGGCATCTTTAGTTCCTCTGTTTCCCGCCAAAAGTTTGCAATTTGGTGAAAACCCTAGAACCCTAATTCTGCAGAAATGCAAAACGAGGAAAGATTTGAATCAAATTCATGCGTATTTGATCAAAACTCGGCTTGTTTACAAGCCTGTTGTTGTGGAAAGTTTCCTTGAATCGGCTGGGGGTTTTTTTTTTTATAGTATTTGTTTTGCAGTGTCAATTTTTGGAGGAATTGAGGAGCCTGATTGTTCGGTTTATAATGTGATGATTAGGGGTTTTGTGTTGAAGAAATCTCCGTATGAAGGTGTTGTTTTGTTTAAGAGTATGGTTGAGGATTCGGTGGGGTTTGATGAGTTTACGTTTTGCTGTGTGTTGAAGGCTTGTTCGGCGATGAGGGGGATTAAGGAAGGTAAGCAGGTTCATGGGCAGATTGTGAAATGTGGGGTGGGATTGGATGGATATGTTGGGAATACTTTGATTCATATGTATGCTAATTGTGGTGAAATTTGGGTTGCCCGTAAGGTGTTTGATGAAATGTCTGATAAGGGTGTGATGGCTTGGAATTCTATGTTTGCTGGGTATAATAAGTCTAGGTGTTGGGATGAGGTTGTTAAGTTGTTTCGTGAAATGCGGGAGTTGGGAGTTGGGTTTGATGAGGTTACATTGATTAGTGTTCTGACAGCTTGTGGGAGATTGGCTCATATAGCATTGGGAGAGTGGATTAGTGAGTATATAGAGGTGAATGGAATGAAGGGACATCTTAATTTAATGACTTCCGTCGTTGATATGTATGCTAAATGTGGTTGTTTGGATACTGCACGGAGATTGTTCGATAAAATGGACCGAAAAGATGTTGTGGCATGGAGTGCGATGATTTCTGGTTATAGCCAAGCAAGGAAATGTAAGGAGGCACTTGATCTTTTCCACAACATGCAAAAGGCGAATGTGGATCCCAATGAGATTACAATGGTCAGTGTACTTTCTTCCTGTGCTGTCCTTGGTGCTCTAGAAACTGGTGAATGGGTTCACTTCTATATTAAAAGCAAGAGGTTGAAGCTCACTGTTACACTTGGAACTGCGTTGATGGATTTTTATGCAAAATGCGGGTCAATAGATAATGCAATTGAAGTCTTTAGGAACATGCCCTTGAAAAATGTCTTCTCTTGGACAGTGTTAATTCAAGGTCTTGCTAGTAATGGACAAGGAAAAAGGGCTCTTGAGTTCTTTTCTTTGATGAGGGAAAAGAATATAGAACCAAATGATGTGACTTTTATTGGCGTTCTTTCCGCATGTAGTCATGCAGGTCTGGTGGATGAAGGTAAGAATTTCTTTCTCAGCATGAGTAGAGATTTTAACTTTGAACCTAGGCTGGAACACTATGGTTGCATGGTTGATATTCTTGGTCGGCTGGGTTGATTGAGGAGGCATATGAATTCATCAAGAACATGCCTATTGAGCCCAGTGCTGTTATTTGGAGAACATTACTGGCTTCATGCAGGGCTCACAAAAATGTCAAAATAGGGGAAGAATCACTGAAGCACCTTGTGAGATTAGAACCTATGCATAGTGGGGATTACATACTTCTATCTAATATTTATGCATCAGTGGGTCGGTTAGAGGATGCTATGAGAGTGAGGAGTCAGATGAAAGACAGAGGTATTAAGAAGACACCCGGTTGTAGTTTGATTGAGCTGGATGGAATCATTTATGAGTTTTTTGCCGATGATGATGCACATCCTCTTTCAAAGGAGATATACCGTGCAACAGAAGATATGATAAAACGAATCAAGTCAGCTGGTTATGTACTGAACACAGCAGAAGCAAGGCTGAATGCAGAGGAAGATGATAAAGAAGCTTCAGTATCTCACCATAGTGAGAAACTTGCCATTGCCTTTGGTCTTATTAGAAGCCAACCTGGAAACACAATTCGAATATCAAAGAATCTTAGAGTGTGTTCAGACTGCCATAATGCCACAAAGATAATATCAAAAGTATTTAACAGAGAAATTGTTGTCAGGGATCGGAATCGCTTCCATCATTTCAAAGATGGGTTGTGTTCCTGCAATGACTACTGGTGAACCCCAGAATGTATGTATACTTTTGCAAAGATTCTAAGGCACTCTTTTACCATGTTTTTGTTGATCGCATGTAGCCATTTTCCGGTCAATAATGCAACTTTGTAGAGAAATTTTACATAAATTGAATTGTAGCACTTGTTCACCTTGCAATGGACAAGAGTGATTCTGTTTTAACCTCGTTTATTAAACAAGAAACTGTAATTGAGTTTATAGATACAAGGAAGTAGTCTCAGCTGACTACTAAATTGAAATTCAATTGAAAATCTAAATTCTACATCTTTAGCTGTCAAGTGATTAATAACAACATTGATTGAAGCAGAAAAAGAAACCTTTTGGCTTGTTCTCCATCTTTGCTTTTGGGGTTTCCCCCGAGTCATGATGTACTCCAATCAAAGAGCTTGTACCTGGGGATTCAGGTGCAAAGACGGCATTATCAGAAGCAAAAATTCGAGAAGGAATCACCGGTTCCGGAGGAGAAATGGTGTAAAGATAATTATGGAGCATCTGGATTATGTGGCTGAAATTAGGCCGAGCATTCGGGTCTTCCTTCCAGCAAGAAGTCAGAACAATAGCCAAATCCTCAGGTAAGTTTTCAGCACTAGGCCTCACATTCTGACGCAGGAAAGAATTACTTCCATTATCAGTGGCATTCAGAAACATAGATTATGAGAAAACAATATAAATTCAGGGAAGAAATTACTTTAAAGGCAGCTGCGTATGCCGCCTGGAGATTTGACATTCCTTCAAATGGCAACTTATTGCATAAAAGCTCCCACAGCACAATTGCAAAACTATATGCATCCACTTTATGGTTGTAATGCTTCTTCTCTCCCTGTCTTAATGTAACGGTACTGTACAACTGGAACCAAATAGAAGAGCAATTAAGAATCTCAAGATATCGTGAGGCATACAGAGGAGTAGAGGAAAAATGTTATCTAAATCACCTCTGGTGCCATCCATCGGTATGTTCCTGTTTCAGCAGTCATCATCTCTGTTAATGACTCTTCTCGTGCTAAACCAAAATCAGCTAGTTTAACAGTTTTGTGGTCCGTAGTCATGAGTAAGTTTTCTGAATAATATATCAAAAACACATGTGATAAGCAGATTTGCGAAGATAACAACCCATGAAAACTAAATGTTATACTGAATTATTACCAGGTTTTAGATCGCGGTGAATGATTCCATGTGAGTGCAAGCATTCAATAGCACGAGCAATATCAAGCGCAAAACCAATTGCAACACGAGTCTCTATACACCTTGGTCGCAAATTCAACATAAATTTACGTAATGTCCCTCCTAACAACAGCTCAGTAACTATCACCATCGCAGGCTCCTTGCACGCCCCAATAAACTGCCAATAACCAACAATTAAAATTCAGTACTAAAGCGCAAATAATCACAATCAAGAGCATCACAAACTACAAGCAAATTCAACCTTCACTAAGTTTTTATGTTGAAGTCTAGACAACATTGCAACCTCTCTCGCAAATCGCACTTCCCGTTTGGAGATCTGCTCTGCAGTTTCTCCTTTACGAACAATTTTAATCGCAACAGTCTGGTTTTTATACCTGAACGAATACCAAGCTCGATAAATTATACTCACTAAGCAGAAATCAAAATCAACAAATTTCAGTAAATCGAAGAAAATTAGCAAACTTACTTGCCCTCATAGACTTTGGCATGAGCACCCTCACCAATTCTTGGCCCAACAAAAAGATTATTGGGATCAATCAGCCATTTTTCATCCAAATGAAACTCATCAACTGAGTAAAACTGATTCCCAGATTCCATCTTTGCTAATACAAGAATCACTTCAACATCCACATTTACCAATAATCTCTAATACCCATCAACCATTTAACAGTAAAATCACAAACGAAAAGCATTTCAATGCTCATTTTGCATATCAAAACCCCAATAAATAGGGCTCAAAACCCAAAGAGATTCTTGAACTACTGAAGGGGGAACAGTGAAAGAAAACCAATCAAAAAACCCTAAAAAATCAAACATAATTCAATAAGATTCTGTGACCCATTATTAGGAATTATTTAGCCATTACAAGTACAGAACTCAACTCTTGATCTGCAGACAACATTATGAGAGGATTAAGTCTATACCCATTAAAGAATGGAAGAAAATATAGAGAGAGAAAGTGAAAATGTTTGTGAATAATGTAATAAAACACTGTGGGAGCCATTAAACTAATCAATAGCACATGGAAACTGATCTTCTTAACATGAACTTAGGGTTTTCAAGATAAACCCAATCTAGTACTCAAATTCAAAATTAATTGGAAAAGGGGCATTGGCATTTAAGTGATTCATCTGAAGAACACTCACCCACCGATTTGATTACCTTAAAACTTTGGAAAGCAAAAACGCCCTCATGATTTGAGTGAAAACATTTAATACCCATCTTTCTTAAAGTGATTTCTTACAATTTTCAAGCATTATATTCATCCATCGAACCAAAAAGATTCAATCTTTACTGCTGGGTCATCATTAAAATTTATAAAAAATTTCATCCCTTTGAAAGTGGGCTAAAAATATTAAATGGGTTTGATCCAATTTTTAATTTTAATGAATTCTTTCTTTGATAATATACCCTTTTTTTCGAGTTTTTATACTTTTCAAACTGAAATTTTGTGTGTATACTTTATTTCAAAATGAAATCTAACTTTATGTTTCTAATTCTATTACAAGCTCGAACAAAATAAAAAATAAAAAACTATACAACAATTTGAATTTACCTACAATCAAAACTAATTAGAATATTTCAAAAAAATATGAGTCTAAAATGAAGGATAGCCACCAAGCACAAAAGACTAGCACAAGCAAAAGCAGCCAAGCCTTTATCTTGAAGTAAAACTTTAACCAAATACATAGCAACATCAGTAGTGATGATCCTT
>JAYMTB010000522.1:0-13816 GCA_036897585.1 Francoa sonchifolia | reverse complement strand
ATATTTATATTTTAAAATAATTATTAATTCTGAATCTTGCTGATACAGTACTTTTACTCATTGTTGATTCACGAGAAAATCATCAAATTATTGGCAAGTGAAAATGATGAAAAAACAAGAAAATAATGAATATTTCTAACAATAATCCTAACCATTCTCTTGATTTTAATTGAAATGATTAAAACTAAGATTGCCATAAATATTTCGGAATATTTAAGATGTGCTATAATAAAAGCTAAACTGAAAAAGGATCAAACTCAAGAAACCCAAATATATATATTTCTTTTTTAAAAATATTTTTATATCAGTTGAGTGTGTTGTTTTAATTTTAATTTTCTTCTAATATCTCAAATACAAAAAATATTACATAAAATTTAATTAGTACCATAAAAATAATTTTAATTGTATTCATATATTTCTAAAATGTAATTTTAGAAAATTAAATATTATTTCTGAGATTTAATTAAAAATCTAAATCAATTTTTTTTCTTTTCATTTGCTACTATTTCAATCAATTATAAACAATTGACTACATTGAGAAATAATGCTTGAGATTCTCTTTTTTCGAAATTCTAGATCGTCTAAGGTCAATATTTCAATCGATAATTGATTTCATTATATTCTTCTACTATTAAATAAATTATTTGCATGTCGAATTGATAATAAAACAAGATAATAGTTTGCTCTGTCGAATTATTCACTTAGTTCTAAATGAATAGTTAAGAACAAAAATTGTCTTAAGTGTCCCAACATCTACATGACATGACCTAACAAGACTAAGATTGGATGGATTCTAAAAATAACGTTTATTATTTTTTTTATTTATCGAACGAGTGTATTATTTCATTTTTAGTTCTCCTCCAATATCTCAAATATAAATAAACTGAATCGTAGTATTCTTTAGGAAAAATTAATTGCTCGCATAATTTTTACTCTATGGATTTTTTAAATAATAACATTTTGCAACTACTTATTATATACTAAAATAAAATAAATATTTCATGATTAAGATAAGTGGTTGGGACATACAAATCAATCTTGCTTGTGATAGAAAAATGAATTTTTTCGGTTTTATTTGTGTGATTTACCTAAAAATAATAATTGAATTTAGTATTACTTTGAATCATTTTGAAGCTACCAAATTTTTACCATAGTTTGCATAATAATATTTCAAATATCATTTTTTTTTAAAATGGTGTAAAATGAGTGTTTGTTTCAGACTTATGTAATCTTATGTGATTTGGGACGAGATTTTACAATTTCTTTCATTAATTTTTTTTATTTCTATTAGCTTGTTTTAATAATTGGATTCGACCTTACTATCATTATCATTACTGCTATTTTTAAAAGTAAGAATAATGATTTGTTGTATTCGGCACCATCAAGCAAACGAAAAATACCTACGTCTACCATTTTTATTTTTAATGGTTTCAAAGATTGCATATGTTAGTCGATCTTCAAAATTCATCAAGAGGTAGTCACTGAGATTTTAGTTTTATCATTAACTTTATCTTGCTAAACATCGGAATTGAACATTCAACAAAGTTTGATTTATAAACAAGTGTACACATTAATAAGTAATCATGAATTTCATATGCTTATTTTTCATGTTTCTCTCCCTTAATAAAAATCACACATCTTTAGTTGAAAATCCTTAGGACTTTACTTAGGCTTGTAATATAGGTTTGGGTAAGGGTTCGAGCTGTATTTTATGCTCTTCTCGATTTTTCTTTATTTTCTTTTACCGAGCTGCATTTTTTGCTTTTCTTCTCGTTTTTTTTTTCTTTTTTTTCCCATTCACTGAGCTTTATGCTCTTCTCGATTTCCTTTTCTTTTTTTTTTCTTCTCAATTACTGAGTTGCATTTTATGCTCTTAATATAATATGTGAATAAATAATGAGAATAACAATCCCTTCCACTTAATCGAATCTAAATGAACTGATGAAAATAAGCAATAATATTAGTGTCTTACAATTTATAAAGCGTAAATTAGACCGAAAAAAATGAATATAGAATGCTTAATATTCTTTATCCATATTGATTGAGTGTGTTGTTTTACTTTTAATTCTCCTCCAATATCTCAAATATAAATAAATTGAATCATTCTTTTTTAAATATTTTTTTACTATCTTACCTTTTGTTTACTCTCTGGTTTTTTGAATTAATAACAATACAATGAGTTATTATATAATAAAATAAAATAAATATTACATGATTAAGAAAGAGATAGTTGCCACATGCAAATCACTCTTGTGATAGAAAAATGAATTTTTTGCTTTTATTAGTACGCGATCTACTTCAAAACAATGTATATTGTCTTTGTTACTTCTCGGTAAATTTGGAATTTCTAAATATATTATATTAAATATGAGTACAACAATTATAATAATATTTAAAATATTTATTATTATTTTATTAAAGAATGATACAAACTATTTATCATTATTTACTAAATAATATTTAAAATACTTATTATTATCTACTAAATATTAATTTGAAGTAATTATAATTATTTACTAGATAATTTTCATGTACTAAATATGTGAGATGAACGTAATAACCATCCATTTTTAATAATACAAAAATAAAATTTTGGATCAATTAATTAACATGTCAATTTTTATATTTTTTTATTTTAAATTATATTAAACTTCATTAGTGGTTTAAATAATAATTTAGATTCAATTAAAATTATATTTTTTAAAGATTTAAACCCTAAGTGGTGAATATCACCACTAATGTGGTATGTCTTACGACTGATAATTTCTATATAAAGCCAAATCGGCGGCAATGTTTAGTTCCTTTAGAAACCCTAGAGTTTCAATCCATTTTCCTTCACCGACCTTCGTCTCTGCAATTTTTTGCCGCCGATTAACCAGAATTCTACGAGCAAGGAAAAATGGTGAAGAAACAGGAGAGGAAAGGGAATGTTTCTGGCCAGCCGAAGCATTCACTTGATGCAAATCGAACTGATGGGAAGAAGGATTCCCGTACCGCCGCTACCGTGCGTCGTCTGAAGATGTATAAGACACGGCCTAAGCGTGATTCGAAGGGAACAATTTTGAAGCACGACTTGCAGTCGAAAGAGCTTCCGAATACTCGGATACAGCCTGACCGGCGTTGGTTTGGTATGTTAGAAGGATTTGAGGATTTTGTATTTGTTATGAATCTGTTTATGTTATTGAGTATTGGTTTGATTTGTAGGTAATACTCGAGTTGTAAATCAAAAAGAGCTGGAATTTTTTCGTGAAGAGTTGCAGAGTCGCTTGTCAAATAACTATAATGTTATTTTGAAGGAGAGGAAACTGCCATTGTCGCTCTTAAATGATCGACAGAAGGTAAGGATTCTAATGATGGTTTAATCAGAATTCTATATTAGCTATTAGATTTTTCGGGCAAAAAATTGAGTTATTTATTCTATGAACTGGCTAGATAAATCTAAATGCTCTGCTAGATTGGTTGTTGTTAATTTCGTATGTTTGTATAGTGAAACTGTTTTCAACAGAATTGGAGCCCTTAGGACACATTCTCATATATTATTATTTTCTTAATGTCTATGAAGGAAGCCAGAGTTCATCTTCTTGATACGCAACCTTTTGGGGATGCATTTGGACCTAAGAAGAAGAGGAAGCGTCCAAATCTCTTGGCATCAGATTATGAGTCTTTAGTTAGGAAAGCTGATGGTTCACAAGGTAAGTCTTGTGTTGGTTTTGAGATTTTGATTCTTGCATATCTGACATAGCGGTTTGAGTTGAAACGATTATCTACTTGACTTTGCAGATGCCTTTGAGCAGAAGTATGCTGGTAATACAATTGCCGAAGGAAGTGAGGGTGATGGACTCAGGGACCTGGTTCGGCATACGATGTTTGAGAAGGGCCAAAGTAAACGAATATGGGGTGAACTATACAAAGTTATTGACTCTTCAGATGTCGTTGTCCAGGTCAGTATTTTTATCTGTTTTTGTGATGAAAGAGAGTTTGTATGATTTTTCTCGCACTCAAGTTGAGCGATAATTTTAATCTCAAATCTGTTGTGAAAGTCATTAAAACTTGTCTGTTTTAGCTGTTCTGTGAATCAGGATACTTGTAGTTGCTTCTTGCCAATTTATACTCATTATTGAGAAAAGATATAGCTACCTTCATGTTTAGCATATCCCTCCTTCCAAATTTATGGCCTCTAACATTAATCTTGTATGTCATTTTTGGTGTAACCGATCATTCAGGCATTCAACTAGAAATATATTTGGATGTTTAGAAATATGCAGACATTATAAACTCTTGCTTTAATAATCTTCTGTACTTTTAACAGGTGTTGGATGCTCGGGACCCACAAGGTACACGGTGTTATCATCTAGAAAAACATTTGAAGGAGCACTGCAAGCATAAACACATGATTCTTCTTTTAAACAAGGTACCTAGTTTTTCTATCTTGGAACTTAGTCAGGTTTCTAAGTTCTATCTTGTTATGTTCTTCATTTAGTTGTTGTTTGATTTTGACTCCTTCTTTCTCAGTGCGATTTGATTCCTGCTTGGGCAACAAAAGGATGGCTTAGATTATTATCCAAGGAATATCCAACTCTAGCTTTCCATGCAAGCATCAACAAGTCTTTCGGCAAGGTATCTTTAATATATTTTAATGTCTTCTCCATTAGTTTTTACTATTTTAGAGCTGTTACAGGGCTCAATAGTTGTAGTGAATCTTTCTCCCCCATCTATATCTCATGTTTATAAGGGTTTGATGTGCATATTTTGTTGTCCAGTTTTAGAATTCTAGTTTGATGTGCTGTTACTTAACTGCTTCAAATTCAATTTTTTTCTTCAACTAGGGCTCTCTTCTATCAGTCTTGAGACAATATGCACGCTTAAAAAGTGACAAGCAAGCAATATCTGTCGGATTTGTTGGGTATCCCAACGTTGGAAAGTCGTCAGTCATCAACACACTGCGAACCAAGAATGTAATATTTTTCCTCTTAGTCACTTCTGATGTTTTCAATTTGCACTGTTGTACAGTTGGTTTGTCTATGTCACTGAATGTTTTTGTGTTTATAATTTTGATATTAATAATGAGGGTGGAGGCTTAGTTCTGTAGTTTATTCAAGCTGACACATCTGTATTATCTTCACTAGGTTTGCAAGGTTGCTCCTATTCCTGGAGAGACCAAAGTGTGGCAATATATAACACTCACGAAGAGAATATTTTTGATTGACTGCCCTGGAGTTGTTTACCAAAATACCGACACTGAAACAGACATTGTACTGAAGGGCGTGGTATGTTTCATGTTGTCTTGTTTGTGTGTTCAGCACAACCTAACCTGTATAAACTTTAATATTGTTGAACTTTTACCATTGTTTCCAGGTGCGTGTCACAAACTTGTCAGATGCTGATGAACATATAGGAGAAGTTCTGAAACGTGTGAAGAAGGAACACCTCCTAAGAGCATATAAAATCAAAGACTGGTGCGTCACTATGTCTTCCCTGCTTCTTGACTCTTGCTGCCACCTCTGACATTTACTACTACAAAATTTTCTACACATTTATCTCACTGAGCATTTTCTTGTATTTGCGAAGTTGAGGCACGGATATACTGTTTTGAATTACCTTGAATAATAGTTTTTTTTTGTTTCATTATCAGGGTTGATGAAAATGACTTCCTAGTTCAGCTATGCAGATTATCAGGCAAACTTTTGAGGGTATACTATTCTCGCCTTTGTGACTGTTAACTGAAGTGATTTGCTTTAAGTTTCCCCTTAATTCGGCGACTTGAAATTTTAACTCCACAACTAGAAATTTTCTTTTACACCCCACAACAAAAAAGAAAAACTTGACTACTGAGTTGATATAATGGCTTGTATCTAGGGTGGTGAACCAGATGTGGCGACTGCTGCAAAGATGGTACTTCATGATTGGCAGAGGGGTAAGATACCTTTCTTTGTACCCCCACCGCAACAAACAAACGATTTGTCAGAGGAACCAAATCTGTACGGCATAGATAAAGAGGTCGTGGTAGACAATAATCAGGCATCTGCAGCTTTTAGAGCCATTGCAGGTGTTATTTCAGCACAACAGCAAAAAAGTGTACCCGTGCAGAAGGATCTCTACAGCGAAAATGAGTTGAAGGGTGATACAGCTGGAGTAGACGAGACAACCGACCAGCTTTTCATCGAGGATGAGAAAGCTGATCAGATCAAAGCAAGCTAAACCTTAAAAGTTGTGTCAATTTTGTTGTTTAAGTAGACTTTTAATTGTGTTACATTAGTTACATTGTATAATATATTACTACCCGGAATTTCAAAATTTCGGTGTTATGATAGATGTTTCATCATATGTTTACTATTTTTTCGATAGCAAGTAGTGATATCTTTGATATCACTATTAAGAACAGAAGTGTGTTGAGAAATCATTAGAACAGATTTTATTCCATATGGTTTGAAATACTATAACAGTAAGTGAACTAATCTTAAAGTTCTTGATATATCATGCTTCAATTGCCCATCCCATATTCATCACTTGATGGCGGAATGGGTTCCCCAGCCATCACAGTTAATTCTTCATTACTTAGTGGGCTAATGGGTTCGCAAACCCATCAACTGAGCTCCGGCTGTGCCCCTGAACAGCTGCTCCACTGCGGGAATCACTCGAGCCAATTCCATCTCCATTGAAACTAGAGTTCTCTATTTTGTAAATTTTGACATCTTTGACATACCTGTGAGCAAAACTGATGTTCAAGTAAAGCAAAACCAAAACACCCACAATGACAAATTTTGAAGTAGCCATAATTTTCTGCTTTTGGTGATTCGATGGTAATAGATTATGGCTTTATATAACGTAAATTCGATATGATGAGAGGGAAAGAAATGAGTGTTTAAGGGCAATTGAAGTGGAGAATACAGAAAGTGTTGTTTTTTCGTTTGTGCTATGAAGTTGGAGTCATGAGACTTGTGCATGCAGCGCTTATGTTTTCCGAAAAAATTTAAGTGTAGCAACTAATTTCCAAGTATTTGTCGAATTATTTCATGACAGTATACACTTCAATGTAACAGGTAGAAGAAGAAAAACTACATTACGTCACTCATATATTTGTTCATTTATTCCACCGGTGGTACAGTCACTCTCTCGATAAAAGTCAAGAATAAAAGTACGTATTTTCCAAATTAGGACACTCTTTGACATAATGGTGCAAGTATAATACGGACTTAAACATCTCGATGTTCAAACTTCATCACCATCTGCACCTGATTCCATCGCCTTCAAACTTTCAGCCATCATTCGGTCTCTGTTCTTTGTTTGTCTGTCTACGGCAACCATATACAGGCCTATACAAGTGAACACCACCAAGTATCAGCATGAGGAGAGCGATTCGAAAAATAAGAAGAGATCACAGATGCATACCAACTGCACTTCCAAGCGCACATGCCCAAAGAATTCTCATAGACCATTTATCACTGATAAATCCTCTGCCTCCCATACTTTCCTGCCAAAACCCATCTGCCACTTTTGAGTATAACATCATTCTCAATACTAAAAGCAATTGCTGATATAATGCTCATGGACAACTCGGGTTAGAGACGATATTCTATGCTTGGTTTTAACTTTTTTCACATTAAAAAATAAACATAAGCACGGGATTTAGACACCTTGACTTATCAGGAGGGGGAAGAGGAAAACCTAAATCAAACACCAAGGGCAAACGGAAACCTGAATCAAAACAATTTTGCACCAATTGAAACTGAACTATCAATCTACAACTTCAATACCACAACCAAACTTAAGCATTAACCCTGATCAAAAAAATAGTTCACCTTGGTTTAGATCTATAACCCAACTTCAACCTGACCAAAAGAGCACTTTTCGGAGAAATGTATTGACTTGACTAACTAGCAGCATAGCTATATAACACCTCAATCAATGGTTGGAGGAAGCAAAGATGTTTCAGATAGAGACACAACATATTATGGCTAAAATCCACCCTGCTACAGCAGTCACCCACCACAGCATAGAATAAATTAATCAAATCAATTCTCTATTAGGCAGTAAACCCTGAAATGTAGACAAGCGCACATGATCCTGGTGTTTAAGAAGAACAAGCCAACATACACAACATGAATTACTAGAACATTGAAAGAACATCGTAGTAACACCCCCAGTAGCTGCCACATAAACAGGATAGACACCTGAATAAAACCCCCTCAATAGTCCAAAGTCATCATATCTAACTCTTCCATTAAAATTCTTACTAAACTACTAACTAGTCACGACATTGAAACTTAATAACAATCAAAGTAAAGATACTCGACATCAATTAGGCAGAAAATAACAAGAAATTGAACCTTATCATTGTAAATTTCAGCTTAGGTTAAACACAAATGCCTTCAAATCAGATATCTAATGTCACACTTTCATACACAATCTGTAATCATCAACAAATTAGCATGATAGCATTTACAATATAAGCCCACTCAGTGATCTAATCTCATGCAGGAAGTCCAAAGAGGCAAATCAGTGTCTCACACAATCAAAAAGGGAAAAAAATCAAAGAACACAAATCAAACCAAAACAGAGAAAACAATCTAAACTATCATTTCCGAAGTTTTCAAATCAAGATTAAAACGAAAAATTCAAAAACTGTTACCTGCAATTACCCAGAAAATCAAAAGATCCAATTTTGATTTTGATTTTGATTTTGATTTTCAGTTCTTAGTAAACAGAAATGTCAGCTTCATGAGCCCTAATTCATATCTTTTGTGGGCTTTTTGTATTGGGCCCTAAAAGCCCAGCAGGCGCGTGTGTTTTTCTTCCTGCATAAAGGGCGTGTAGGACTGTTGTTCTTGAGCGCCAAGAACATTGAAGATGGTGATCAAGTTGGTAGGTGTTCATGCATCGCCATTTCCATTTTCTTCACTTTTTTTCCATTTTCATGTACAATTCCAGCAATTCATTGTTTTCTCTTTCTTCGGTCTTTAATCTGTCATAGTTACCATGACCTAGAGAGAGAAACAGGGCTCCGTTCGCTTCACGTTCTCGCGTTGCTCTCTCCGTTCCTTTTCGAGTAAGCTTTTCTCTGAATCTCTTCATTTAAGCGTAACAAGTATTTTGCATTTTGATTTCTGGTGTTTCTGTTTGGTATATGACAAAATGAAATAAAGAAAGCAAGAAAATAGAGCTTGGAGTGTATTGTTTTACTGTATTTTTTAAATCGAAAATGGAATGGCGTTGAAACCCACTAGAGATGGTCGAACTTTTCTCTGAAATCTTTATTATTTTGTGATCAAACACGACTTAATCGTATTGTGTGGACTAGTTTTTGGTTTACTTGGATTCCTGCGTTTCTAGGTTTTTCTGTGTTCTTTCTTCTATTTTTGATAGCTTTTCCGCGAAAAATGCATACATTGCAATCACTGATGACTGAAAATTCTTCTGAACTCCATACAACCAAACTGAGCCAAATCTTATTTTTATTTAACTTTTAGGGCGGGGTTGGTGCATCACTTCTGGAACATTGATAATGATGACTGATTAGCACTATATAAATTTCTGACACTCTTTTATTTTGTCTTGTTATGTTGTGAAGAATATATTGAAATGGAAGCAGATACTTCATGTACTGGAAACGATGAAGTTGATAGAAGCGACTTTGATGGGTTGGTCGAAGCTTTTGGGTCTGTCTGTTCTCTTGAGGACATAACTTTTGCTTATCACCACGCAGGCAGCAATGTAGATATGGCTGGTGAAATTCTCTGTGGACTGCAGGGAGGTACCTCTAGAACTGCTACATTTGCATTTAAGGATGAATTCGAGGGTGGGAACGCAATTACAGAGGTGTTATCTGAACTAAAGGGGTCAACTTCAGCATCTTCAGAACTGTTACAGGACAATAATCTTCAGAAGTCGTATTTTGTTGAAAGAAAAGCTGGAGCGTTAAAGTCGAAAAAGAGCTCAATATCAATGGGTACTGTGTCTGGTGTAATTGGAAAAGAGTATATTAGGCCCAAGCCAATAACAAATGTGTTTTCTGGAGGGCATAAACCACTAAAATTAGACTCAAAGAAATTCCCAATGCATGAGATATGGAATGAAGAAGTTGAATCGAGTATGGCAGCAGATAAAAACACTATGCACAATGATGTTGCAGAATTTATGTTTAAAATGCTCGGAGAAGGCTTCCAACTTGGGATGAATGTAATTCAAGAAGTTCTTGGTAAATCCCCCTTAACTCTCTATCATTTCTGTCTATGGTTCTCATGTCACAACATAAATTCTACAAACTGCACTGCTGTATTTGTGTCTATTCTTTGCTTATTGCAGGCTATATGTTCAAGTATCTGCCTTGAGTTTTTTTTTTTTTTTTTTCAAATTTCAACATTACACTTGTAATCTGTTATGTATTGAACAAGATAAATGTTGCTTCTTCTATGGCTTCAACTTTTAGCATCGTCCTTTTTCACATGAAGTTCACATAGTAAGGTTAATAATATGTTTAATCCAGTTATTGTATTTGATTTCAGGCCACTGTGGGTATGATGTGCAAAAGGTAAAGAGCATCTTCACTTGAAGCTAAAGGTGTTTCTTTTTTTTGTTTTTTTTTCCGACTATTTTCTATATTGAACCATAATCCACTATCATATGTTCTACGTGTTTGTCAAATTCTATACTTTTTATATCATTTTGAAAAGTTCCTCTTAAAAATGAAAAGAAAAGGTTCTATTTTGTTATAGAGGGCAATGTAGAAAGTAAAAACTTAATGATATGACTTTTCAAAGATTAACATTCGTTTTGAAACGAACCAAAATAGAAAGTAAGACGATCATGGGACCGAGCTACTTTGGGAGTATCTTCTTTGTCCTTATTTACCCTTCTTCTGTTAGTGTAAGTTGTTCATGCTGTAACCTGTATTACTGGTACCGAACAAAGGCTCTTTTTATTATGCAGAGCTTGGAGAAACTAATTGACTTATCAGCTTCCTCTTTGGAAAAGTACGATGATGTGGTTGGCGTTACAGGTCAAAAAGTAAGTTTCACATTGATATATGCAGTTACCAGTTGCTGCAGTCGTAACTTTCACTTCTTAGAGTACTATGTAACTCAGATATCTGATATCTGATTACTATTGAACTCCTTACATTGTTTTGTAACATCCGAATGTACTAATTCATATCGTTCTAACCATTACAATATCTGATTACTTCGATATTCATATTGTGTTTGATAGAATAGAACAGTATGAATTTTACATTCGGATGTTACTAACAGAATATACGATGCTTCATTTACAAAGTAATCAGGATAACTGAAGACAATATAACCATCAACCTTTTTTCTTCTCATTTAAGTTTTTTAACAGTCTGCAGAAAAGTCTAGAAATTCGAGTTCCTTGATACATCATGAACAACTAAAACACCTAGATTCAGCCAAAAGGTTAGACAATTCATTTTGTAGCATTTACCATTTCACTTCGGGGATGTAACTTTTGTGAAGGGTCTTTTCTAGTCTAAATCCAGTCAAAACTGTTTCGGTTTGCAGCAATGAAAGGTCTGATCTTCAGAGAGAAGTTTTAGAATCATTATTTAGTGTTCCTGAAAGAATTGAGGAAAAACCAAGAAAATGGTGCCCATTAAAGGAGCGAAAAACATTTGGGAAACCACTTGTTAAACCTTTAAAGATAACCATTGCAGAATACAAGACTACCAAGTCAGAGCTTAAAGAAGCTTCTAGAAATGGTATGGAATTTGATCATTGTTATTTACATTTCATGCAGCATGCTATCTTTGTGCCACAGCTATCCAGTCCCCTAAACTTCAGGAAAGTAAAAAATATGCCAACTTTTTTTAGTCACAATTGAACAAGTTTAAATCATTGCTATATGGCACGTTCTACAAATAGAAGATGAAGACACTGAGGATAGCTATGATGAACTGCGTAAAGCTGTGAAGGAATATTGGATTATAATGAAAGAATACTACAAAGCTGTAAGTTTCTATATTCTACTTTGGGTAATGTTCTTTTTGTCGGATGATCATTATAGCTTATGAAAATGGAAGATTCCCATGCCAAAACTTTGTACGCACTTTTCTTTCTATGTAGCATCCACTTGGAACTTTTTGTGTTGTAACTATTTTTATGGTCTTTTCCATAAGTGTTTATAGACAGGCTCATAAGTTGAAATATTATGACTACTGGGCTTAGATAATTGGAATTCACCATTTTCTTTGTAGGCTGCTGATGCATTTGCAGAGGGTGATCATGCACGGGCAAACAAACTTCTAGAACAGGTATGGTTCTTTGTAGGGTGAAAAAAAATGCAGTTTGATACGAGGAAGCAATTGCAAATTCATCATTTATCCATTGTATTTTTTCCTGGACACCCATGCTATTTCAAGGAAACTTGCTATATCTTGAAGGTTTAGAGTTAAGTTTTCATTCTTTTTGGACTTTATGTACAAGTTTTATTTTCTTTTTTATCTTCCGAGTTTCTAGTGTACCAGTGCATAAATTGGCAAACAATAACAATTTTCCAATGGTTTTACACATTATCACCATTGAAATACAAAGCACACATTAACAATTTCCTTAATAGTATACTAGTCTGGTATTTAGCAAATGAGTTTCAATGGTATCACACATTAACATTTTTTTCGATAGATGGATGTGCTATCGGCCCATCATTTCTATTAGAGGATATTTCTAATGATTTGTTGATACTCTTTTGGAATATCCAGGGAATGTTTTATCAGAAAAAGGCTCGTGAGTCAGATGAAAAATCTGTTCAGAAGCTTCTTGAAACTAGGTTAGTTGCAAATTATAAATTAGTTCGTTTAGCCTTTTACCATAAAATGGCACAAGTTTGACTATGGTTGCAGTTCGGAGGCTGATGATAGAATGCATCTTGACTTGAGTGCCCATAATCCGAAGGAAGCTATACGTCTTTTAAGGCTTCATTTAACTTCACTTTCTGGAATTCCATGTAGGTCATTAATCTCTTATATTTGTTCTAATTGAAATGTATGAAATAACACCATTTATTCTTTGCTTTACATCAGCTATTCGATATCTTGAGGTCGTATTGGGCACTGATGATGCAGACACCACAAAAGGTGCTCGCAAGCGACTGGTATGACTGCATTGTCAATCTGTTTTTCAGTATTCAACCCTTTTAGCACTTAATCTGCCCCATAAATGAAATGCAAAATAAAAATGAAATTCTTGTGTCAAATTTTCTCTACAGATTAAGAAGTTTCTCGCGAAGGAATCCATCAAGTGGACTGAAGAAGGGAATGGTCAGAACATATTGATAACGATGGATGTAATCAACCCAAAACACTTGAGCTTTGCGAAGAAAAACCATTGACCGAGAAATCAACCTGAAATGGAACACCAGAGTAGATCTGTACTCACATTTTGCCTAATTGTTTTTTTTGCAAGGAGACCCATCTCATTTCGATGAAAGTTAGTTTTAGATTATTAGTAGTTCTTCAAGTTCATTGCGAAGACAGAATTTGATGTACACTGTTCAGTTGAAGCAGGTAGAATGGTTTTCGAGATGTGATTGAGCTTTATGCTGTTACGAATCTACAGATTTTATTCTAGTCAGAATTCGGAGCCTATTTTAACTATTTCTATAAAGCTCCATGAAAGAAAGGCTAATAAATGAAACAAGACAAGCAGAAAAGGGAAACCATGATATCATATCAACCAGTAACTTGTAAATAATCTTGAATTCGATGAAAGAAAGATAATACATCGAGGGTTTTTCAGTTGGGACCTTGGGTAAGTCTTTGCATATCATTTTGGTCATTGAGGGTTTCAATGAGAAGAGGCGGAGC
>JAYMTB010000521.1:0-13817 GCA_036897585.1 Francoa sonchifolia | reverse complement strand
TGCTTGACATTTTCTGCTTTTGCACTTCTGTAAATTCCAATTCAACATATATCATTTCATTCATTACAAAAAATAGCAAAAAAAAAAAAGAAGGATTACATGAAACACATTGTAGATGCATTTGGTATGAGCATGTTCATATTGGTGCAACTCAATGCAATAACACAAATACGGAAGCTCATACTAAACAAAACAACACATTCCCAGTAGAAATTGTAAACACTCTAGAGCACCCAAATATAGATAGACTAAACTAAGCATATTATATATGCTTGTCTGGTTAACAAACATTTCTCACTTCCTTTGCTAATGTCTAAGTTCGTCAAATTAATACAAGATTCAGAATTTTAATTGTTCTGTTTTCGGTAGTTAGACTTTTCATTTTCATATACCCGAATCATTAATTCTCTTAATCATCTTCTTCTCTTTGCTACATCAATAAATGAGGTAACTGACATATATGACAGATGTTCCCCATTGTATTTGCAAATACTACCAATCTTATTTCGGATTGCAAACATTAAAATTGTAAACCATCCAAACGAAATCACAAACAATTGGCATTTTCATAACTGATTATGAGCAATAATCACACCACAACCTTATAATCACTCTTCCTCTCATATGAATCTCAAAACGAACTAAAAACTCAAAAAATTGATAAAAATCCGAAAAACTGACGATGAATTACTGATAATCCATTCTTTGAATTTAAGCAAAAATTTTGATATAACATTAATGAATACTAGATGCTCAAATCATCAAACGAACAATAAAGAACAATCAATAAAAGCGGAGGAGAACGGGGATTGAGATTACCTGATGGAAGATCCGACCGGCAAGATTGACGGAGAAATGGGAAATCGATTGAAAACGCTACAATAGAAATTCACCGCCTTCTCTCAATATGAAAGCCTCAAGCTTACGCGCAGGAAATCTCAGGATCCGGCGGCAATTTTATGGGCCACCAGGCTCATATGGGCCGAATTTTAACTGGATCGGGCATCTTCTATGGCCCAAATAGAGGAATTAGCTTTTAATTGGGCTAGAAAACCATAATTGTTTGGTTAACATTTCTTCCTATTATTCAACATACTTCCTAATTTAGTTTTTTTTTTGGGAAATTATTAATTTAAGTTTGTATACTAAATAATTTAGGCGATTGTGTTAAGAAAAATACTGAAGCATTGTAATTTTTTTTTTCTTTATTGAGAAATATAAATAGAATGTGAAAAAAAAATTAGCTAGGGAGCGTTACATATTAGAAATCAAAATATATCCCACAATAGTCGATAAATTTTCATACAAAACAAGATTGCATTGACCAACTGATTTTCTTTAAACATTTTCACTAGTTTTCAGTTCATTGTGATGGTCGTTATTCCATAAAAGAAAAAATGTACACAAAATGCCATTGAATTCCATCGCGCAATATCTTTCACTATGCTAACATTGTCACAAGTTCATCTATTGATTTCAATGTCTTCTCATAGAATACATAGGATTCATATACTTTTGGCGTCCGAACGTAATAATCAAACTGCAGAAAGAGAAAGAAATTGCAATCAGGAGAAGGAAATCTCAATAATAAGGAAAATTTAAAGGAAATGACAAAAAAGATATGAAATACAAAATTTTGGGATTGCACACATCATACCACTATGGAGCTACCGTTTGTTATATAAGTGAGACAATATCTATATTCCGCTCTTAAAAATTTCAGTAATAATTAATAAATTATACTTTCACATTGCCCACATTACAAATTAAACACAGTGCATTGTAATCTAGGAATAAGTTGGATAAACTTATTTCAAATTTTATCATAAAAGTTCTAATTCTAACTCTAAATCTTATGTTACCTATACAAAATGTCAATCAATCACAAAACATAGAACACATTATCTTCGTGTATTAACACTAAAATATCCTAGGGAAGCAGAACATACCTCTGCCATATTATCAATCAACTCATTGGCCGTCTTCACATACGCCGGCCGACGACCTTCCGGCAAAGTAACCATAGCATTTTTCAAATCCTGAGAAAGATAAGCCGATTTAAGCCTAATATAAAACATAACATATCTCCACGACATCGTATCCAACATTTCCCTCATACTATGCAATCCTTCCGCCGTTTGCTTAATCCTCGCCGCTGCATCTTCCGGCGACAATCCTGGCTCAAAAAACCGTTCCTTCAAAAACGATTTCGTTCCCCAACTCTCCGCCACTGCAATTGGACTCACGCTCAGTCCGAGTCCGATCGATGCTGCTGCCAAAATCGTCGATGCGAGTTTGCGACGCGTGATTGAGGTCTCTTCGGTGGGAATTGATGATCGGATTAGTGAAATAGAGTGATTTGGATGAGGATTTGGACGGTTAGGGTTTTGGATGTGGAGTAATGTTGATGTGTTGTTAGTAACTGTGGTCATGATTTATGAATGGATTTTGAAGAAATTTTTCTGTTTTTCTGTTGGAATTGTTTGTTAGAAGGAATTGTTATGGTGAGATTTTGGGGAAATTGTGGCTTTGCATTTTCTTTTGGCTAAGATTGACCTTGATTTTTGACACGTGGCATGTATTATCTTATTATTGGTAGTAAAACCGGTCGGACCGCTTCGGTTTGATAAGCCCGTTAAGCCGGTCAGGTCTAAGTAAATCCGGTCTGGACCGGCCGGAAAATTTAACCAGAATGAGGCGTTTTTGCTTACGGTGGCGGAATATGGCTCCTCAGTTTATGGTGAAATTTCACATTAAGTGGTGAAGATATCCAAATTAATTAATGGTGAACATCACTGCTGAATGTGGTTTCTTTACGACTAACAATAGTGGGCCGCGGACAATGCAATAACAAGCACATTGTATTGGGTCAAGCCCACTACTAAGGCCCATTTAGAAAGAGAAAGGGCGGGATAAGAGGTGATCCGGTTAAACCGGTCCCCTCTGATCGAACCCGATTGGACTGGTGATGTACAATCGAGCCCGGTCTAATTAAAACTGGTTGAACCTTCCGGTTTTTCTAAACTGCGGATGAACCCGATCTGGATCGGTCGGAATGAAAAATTGACCAGAATCAAAACACTATCCATGAAATAGTATACAAGACTATATTGTATTTACGTATGAAACAATATGTGATCTATGTCCACATATTAAAACAATATTCATATCTTTAAACATTCTAAGATTATCTATGGATTCACTATATATATATATATAATCTAACATATTGTAACACATTCTACATATTGTAACACATAAATACTATACACATAGTTTACTCATTTACCCATTGGATGAGAATTGTAGTATAATCATATTGTATTGAGTCACATAACACATTAGTATCACAAAACACACTCTAATTCACTTAACACATTGAGTCACATAACACACTCTAATTCACTTACTAAATCACATACTAAATCACATACTAATTCAGTCACCATACCAAATGAATGCCTATATCACAATCTTGATGCAAAATGAAAAAATATAACATCTTGTAACATACTTTAGTGTAAACCTAGTTTTCCTAATACAAGTGAAGCCCTAACATACATTTTTCACATAATATTAAATCACATAACACTTGTAATTCACTTTTATATAGCAATCCACATTAAAGTTTCAGCCACAATAACCAAACAATGTCTATGTTCCAATCTTGACTCCAATTTTATGAATTTCACATCACTGAGCACTTTCTAGGTTTTTCATAACCAAAAAATTCTTAACATAGATGTTGGATATCGTATATATTTAATGGGCCTATTTTCTAAGAATTTTATTTATGTAGCTTTCTAATGTTTTCTTGTATTTTCTATGTAATACCTTTGGGGGTTATTTATTTCTTGATGGTTTCCTAGGATTTCTTCATCTTTATTGCTGGACAAGAGTCATAGTTTTTTTTTTCTTTAAATAATTTGTATCTTCTCTTCAAAAAACATAAGAGTGAAAATATTATTTTTCACAATAAATTCTTTAATACAAAGTTTATCAAAGAATTTCATTTTAATCAACTTATCATCCATATATGGATTTATAATTAAAATATACACACATATGTATTGATAATTCTTAACTCTCACTTTCATTTCACAAGTTTAAGTATCTACATCAAGTAAATAATAACCACCACAAAAAAAATAATCTGATACATCAATTCAATACACAATCAACTTCTAAATCAAATTAAAACTAGAGTTTTAACTTAATCTCATGAACATCTAAGTAGTTTAATAGTTAGCCTTACAAATACATTAACTTTCATCAAAGCAAGCAAGTTAAGGCATAGAGACACTCACCTTAAATACTTAATGTTGAACTACTCATTGATCCTTAAATACTTAATGTTGAACTATTCATTGATCCTCGATCCAAAAGCTTAAGCTTTTGAACTACTAACCTTGCCTTACTTTGAGAGAGGCTGACATACTCAATGGTCTCATCAAATACAATTCGTATAAAATTTGGATTAAACTGCAACAGCGGAGGTTTGAACTCAAAACTTCATGCTCTGATATCATGTTAAACTACCTATTGATATAAAAACTTAAGCTGTTAGATAATAGACTCAATATGTAAATCTAACACTTAATTCTCCTTTCACTTTTTTTTTCTTTTTTTTTCTTTCTTTTTATTCTCCTTCTTCCTTTCTCTTTCTCTCCTCAAGCAAAACTCATGGCCAAACGAAGTGAGCTACTTCTCATACTTATATCTCTTGTTATCACAAAAGACCTTACTAAGCAAGTCTAGGTTTATAGGTTTAACACTCATAAAACACCAAGGTGCTTGTTACTACAAAGCTTAATCTTGCTTTTTATAATCCTACAATTTGTTAGTGATGATTTGTTCTTTCAATTGATTTCAATTCACTATTTTATGCAACACATTTGCAAACTATTTACATCAAACCAATCAAAATATTTCATCTCATATAATCTATATTATCAACGAATCGTATTTTACCTCTATCGCATGTAACACATCATTTTAGCAACTTTATCAATCAATCAATGCATCTAGTTTTAATTACTAAAGTCAAACTTATTGCACATATCATAGATTTGCCTAAAACGATTTGTAAAATTAGAGAGAGTTGGTAGTAAAGATTAAAGCTCATTATGAAATGCATTGGACACCGGTTTTCAAGCCATCAACCCTCGAGTTTTGGACATAAAACTTTGATTTACTAGCATCATCTGCTTTGTAAGTAGTAACTTTATATAATTGTGTTTTGTTATACTCATTAGCTTTAATTATGTTTTACATATTTTCAGGTAGTTCTGGTGGTTCAGTCATTGTGTTGGACTGGACAATTTATTGGTCACGGGATCTTCGAGGTAACAAATGTTGGACCCGGCATCTTGAATGATTCCAACAAGATGCATGCATTTTAAATCAATTTAAACTCTGCAGAAACGAGCACCAGCTCTGATGGACAATCTGGTTCAAGCATTTTTAATGGCTCTCTTCTTTGTGGTGTTAGAGGTAATATGCGTACTAGTTTTTATACATGGTGGTATTCGGTTTGATACTCTCGTAAAAATTTCTGATATGCTCTTGAGTGCTTCAGGCTCTTCAAACCTTCTTTGGTTATGAACCATACCCAGGATTCCATGCTAATGGCAAGAAAAGAAGCAGAACTTAATTTCTTAGTTTGTTTTGCCGTTTCTGCTACAATGATATTAGCAGAATGATTTAACTGAAATTGTACTTTCTTATAAATTATTTCTTATTTTATATGCATGATCCACGCTTTTGTTTGGCCTGTATGTATTGGTTAAACTTCAAATTTAAATTGAATATGCATGATCCACGTCACTGTGTAGCATAAATTAGTGTCCCTTCTTCATGAAGCCGTGACTTTTTAATTGAATAGCATTCATCAGCTTCCCTTTCATTTACTTGCTTACCTATGAACACCTACCACACATGCAACAGACTCGCAACTTGAAATTAAGTAGATATATCCCCTTATACTTTCCACACTCTCTTGCATTAACTTTATACATAATACATCATTGCTAGCCAAACTTTTGAGAGGTTTTCAAAGTTCTTAAAATTATAATGCTGGATATCATTTCAACCTTCCTATATACTTGTTGTTCGTCTTTTCTGACTTAATCACTTCAGCTAAGTTCTTAGTCTCTATTTCGTAGTTACCAAATACTTAAGGCTGAATCATTGATCCATTTTTCAGAAAATTGTAATGTAAACTAAGTGAGGATTTTCTATCCGATCAAACACAAAGGTATTTAGTTCACATATCTATCATGTTCACATACTTATAACATGTAACTAGAGTCTGCTCTTATAAACATAATAATCTTGTGGTCCATGCAGAGTAGGTCAAAGGAGCAAATACTTGTCATGATTATTTTACTTTCACAGGTTACTAGTCATGCATGATTTTGATAGATTGTATGACAATTCTGTTGATAGAAGTTCTAGCTGATTTACTCAACGTTTGCACTTGTATCAATATTGCAACCTTAATATAACACGCCTTGAAATCGTTCATACTCCTACACAAATGGAAACATTGCATCTCCTACTTCCCTCTAGGCACGTCTAGTGATTGTGACCTTCAAGCCATTCACCATTGATAGAATTGTCATCATCCTGTACTTAACTGGATTATCTGGCACTAAATTGAATTGGAAAATTCTGCACAAAATGGCTAGTGCCATCTTCATTTGCAGATATGCAGAATCTTTCCCGAGGCATATCCTAGGACCAGCCTGTAAAATTAAAAGGGAAGAATAAACCACCTTGGTTTGAAACTCTCATAAGATAGGGCAAACTATATTTCGGTTGAGATTCCGTAATCTTTCAAACTTACCTGAAATGCAGTGAACTTGAATGGAGACTGAATTTGGAAGAAACCTTCTTTGAGCCATCTTTCGGGCTTGAATAAAGCTGCATCGGGCCCCCAATTGTACTCCATCCTACCCATCGAGTAGGGAACATAAGTCACCATTCCTCCTGCTTTTACTTTTGTTCCATCCGGCAAAACGTCATCCTCCAAAATGCCCTTTGGATCCTAAATTTATATGTAGATGTTATATGTTATTGAGCAGGTGCGCATAAGGAACCCAAGGTAACAAAATCAACAAATTTTTTTTTGTCAAAATTGGCATCAGCATGTGGTTGCATTCTCCTTTTCGAGAAAATATGCATACCTGAGGGACTGCTGGATAGAGGCGCAATGTTTCTGTGATCACTGCATGCAGATAATGTAATCTACCAAGTGAATCATAATTCAATAGTTCTGCAAATTGCTTTGTTCTTCGATTGAATGATGCAGGGTCCTCAGTGTCACACTGAAGCAGTGTAACATTTTCTTCCTTTGCTCGATCTTCTTCAAAAGTTTTGAGCTCAGAGTAAACCTTCTCCGCAACATGTATATGGGTCATCATCATATATAAAGCCCAAGACAGAGTTGTCGCTGTTGTATCTCGGCCAGCAATCACAAAGTTCAGGACAACATCTCTGAGACTTTTGTCTGTCAAGTTATTTTCCGGGTGCGCACCTAACTCAATGAATCTTGATAGTATATCCTGCTTTATCTGATAGTTTGCACTTGAGTCACATGAATATAACATATAAAATCTCTATATCATAAATATGGTAATAAATTCCATCTGTGTTACCTTATTATCTTCATTAGTGGATCGTTCTATCTCTGCTTTCCTTCTCCGTATGACAGAATAAGTAAAATCATCAACAATTTTAATGCTCTTATCCAGTAGAGCTTCCGAACCCACATTAAGAAATCTCTTTATTCTCCATAATGGGTCAATGAAACGAAGTGTCACAATGATATTTGCAGTGTCAAAAGCCTTGGCAAAGAGATTATCGGGTAAATTAGGAGCCAAAGTTCCTATTTCTACTCCAAAACCGACTTTACATATAGAGTCCAAGGTCATCCTCATCAAAAATTCCTGTCAATTCATAAGATTTGTTATTATTTTTGTGCAGAAAGATTAATGCTTCGATAGAGTTTTCGTGCATCACCTGCATATCGACAATTTGGTTATGGCAAGATGCTTCACAGAACATAGCGGAGAGCTTGAAGCTGTAATCTCTGAAAACTAAGGTACTGAAATCCCTCAAATTCTTCGATGCAAATTCAAAACTCGCTGTTTTCCTTTGTTTTCTCCACAGCTCACCATCTGCATTGAAAATCCCATCTCCGAGCAGCACTTCCATATACGAACGGTAAACTTCACCCTTCAATTCATACCAATATCTCGTGTTAAATTCAACTTAAATTTTTGATAACATTTATGACTTTATTACCTTTGGATAATTGGCAAAGTTGGTCTTCAATACATGTTCAACATTTGCAGGGTCTGCAATATAAGTATAAGTCGTAAATGGCATTGGCACAACGACTGTTTTCGACTCTGACAAGTACTTAACAAGCCAATCGTGCATTCGATCATAGTTCATCAACTGCTCAATCGCTGCCCCAACAATCGGCTAAGTTTTCGGACCTTTGCAATTCCTCTGGTTCCATCTATGGAAGAACACGATCCATGACAATACCACGAAAGCTAACACCACCATTACCATATTGTATCCTTCCGACGAAGTATGAACCATTGAAGAATTATTGACTTCCTCCATTTTTCACCACAAAAGCTTGGATGGAAGTGTTCCTTATATTGAGAAAGGTAAAGGGAAATGTGAAAGGCATGAGGTAAACCTTCTTTGTATGATCTTTATTTGTTATGTTAAAAATACTTCATCTCCTTTGTGTCCGTCACCTAATTTCTTCTATTTTGATTAGTGAAATTAATTAAGGGCGTCAATCAAATTAGCTGAGAAAATATTTCACACAACAACTGAAATTTATGCTAAATTTAAGTTTGAGTTTCCTATTAAGAATGTTCCATAAACTTTACGTCTTTAATTTTTTTACGTTTCTATATCTAATTCATCTAATTCATGAAAAAGATAATTAATCTATTTTAGAGTCTTGTTTGGGAAAAATGAAATGCAAAATTATGATAATTTTTGTAGGAAAAAAATCAACTGAATTACAATTTTTATCAAATTATGTATTTTTTGAGAATTTTCAAATCATCTGTTTGAAAATATTTAAAAAAATATCTCGAATTTTGTTAATTACTTTCACAAAAATTGTTTTTTTTGTATTTTAAAAGATTTTAAGTAATTTTGCATTTTCCAAAAATGTTGGCCCAAATCTTTTAAGATTAATGAATCCGGCCCACATATTGGAGGCCAATCAAGCTCATTGGTTGGATTGGATCCGTTTGGCCCAATAACCAAATCCGATCTTATAGAAGCCAAAATTTTGGAATATCATCATCTCCGTTTTCATCTTGCTTCGCGCTAGGGTTTTTAACTCTTATTAAGAACTAGGGTTTCAATTTTTGGTAAGTTTCATCAATCTTTTGTATTTTCGTGTGTTATGAATTCAGTTTATCCGCGTATTGTAATTTACGTTCGAATTAGCTGTTTTCTGGAATTATATTGGTAATCTGTAAATTGATTTAGTATATTTTGATTGCGTGATTGATATTTGTATTGTAAAGCAGGTGGATGTTGATGTTATAATATAAATATGTATTCTAGAGGTAATAATTCATATGGGCAGCAGTCATATACTGGACAATCTGCTTATGGTCAGAATGTAAGTTTCATATAATTTTGTTTTTGTGTGTAAATCAATTTTAAGGGTTGTGTTATTGTTGAGAGGAAGTTATAATTTGTTCATGTATCATATGAATGTAGCTTGGACCACCTTATTCGGGAAGTTCAGTCGGAGGCCCTGATGGGGGCTCCCAGCATTCTTTGTCGACTCGGCATTCAACAATGATAGGTGGGGCTCAGGAAGCCGATGGAGGATATAGAGCTCATAATTCGTCTTCCTCAGCTCATTATGGGGGGCAGTATAGTTCCCTGTATGGTTCAGCTTCTTTGAGCAGTGTTCAGCAGGTAAGCATATTTTAGTTTTTTTGCTGAAAATGTTTTTGGTGGTTAAAATATGAATTAAATCTTCTCATCTTCATAATGCTTACTTAGGTAAGTGAACTAGATTATGTACCTCTCTGTTTCTCAGGAGGAGTCTTCAACTTTTTTCACTGGTATCATATAAGTGCAATGCAGTGCCATGTAAACCCTTTGGATGTATGAACTGTTTGTGGTATTTGAAAGTCTTAGGACAATTTCTCACATTTATATTAGTGAGCATTGCATATGTCAATCCAATTTGGCCATAATATTTCATTAAGCCAATTGGCTGTTCAGATTCATCTCACCCTGGATTAATCATTGTCTGATATTTGAGCAAATAGTACAATACTGTACAAAATTTAGAATTTTCTTCTTCTTGTATAGGCTCCTGCAGTAAGTGCTAAAGGGGCTGGACCATCAGCTTTGGATGGTCGCAGTGTCTATGCTACTACTGTACCGGATTCCCCCAAGTATGCATCAGGTGACTATGTCTCCTCATCAAGCCATGGATATGGTCACAAAGGTAGTCAATTATACACGGAGAAGATTCCTGATTATCCCTCGTTGGACAGACTACAATATGTTGGGAGGGACTTGCAAAGTGACCCCTCAGGAAGATATGCTGATTCTGTTGGTTTTGGGCATCAACCTCAGGTGTTTCTTTTGTCTTTTTCATTCATTATGAAAATCTGCTCCACCCTAATTGTTTTTAACTATGTCATAGTACTTGTTTTTGGTAACAGTGAGATTTGTGATCTTATGTATCAGGTGTCAGTGCTTCGGCAAGAACAGTTGCTGAAAGCTCAATTATTGCAGGCTTCTTCTCTTGATGGGGGTTCCAGGTACTTTTGGTTAAGCATTGTCTACTTCATGAGGTGTTATGAAATTGGTTATGTTTGATAGCAACTGGCACTTATTGTTATGATCCTTGTAATGATGAACGGCGAAGGTCATCCTTGTCATGATACAATAGGCCTATCCAAAATGGCAATAATGTGTGTTCATCTATGTTAGATGATACTATATTTCTTACTGCACTGAGTAGCAACACATTTCTGGCAGACAAACTGATTATCTAGCGGCAAGGAGTGCTACTAGTCGCCATCCCACTGAAGATCTTATGTCTTACGGAGGTAGAATCGATACTGATGCTCGCAGCTTACCAATGCATAGTATTTCTTCGTACAGTGGACAAAATGCTCCATCAATTTTAGGAGCAGCTCCTCAAAGAAATGTGGATGATCTCTTGTATCCAAAAAGTTCTTCTAATCCAGGCTATGGAGTGAGCTTGCCTCCTGGCAGGGACTATGCCTCTGGAAAAGGGCTTCATGCCACAACTCTTGAGTCGGATTATCCAGGTAATTTGTCACGCGGTGGACATCCAAGGAACGATGAGCGCACAGACGACAGGGCTGGATATCTTCGGGAGTTTGAACTAAGAGAGGAGGAGCGTCGCCGGGATTTGCGCGAGCGAGAGAAAGACAGAGAAAGGGAAAAGAAACGGAATCGAGAACGTGAACGGGAACGGGAACGCGAACGTGAACGCGAACGGGAAAGAGAAAGAGAAAGAGAAAAAGAGCGGGAAAGAGATAGGGAGTGTGAAAGGCTACGTGCTTTGGAGCGACGGGAGAAGGATAGGGAGAGAGAGCGCAAACGTGGACTTGAAATTAGGCGTGATCGAACTCCAGCTAGAGTCTCTAAGGACCGCCATACCTCTTTGCCAAAGGAGGGGAGAACTCTGCATCGAGATTCGCCACGTCCTGAAACTTCAATTAGGTGGATCTTGATGCTTTATTCTGCATCCTGCACTAGTTCTGAATGTATAGCTCTTCTGTCTTACAGTCTATTAACTAACATGATGTTTTGTTATGCTGAAGGCGTCATTCACCTGTTAAAGAGAAAAGGAGAGAATATGTATGCAAGGTAAAGACAAAAAAAATTCGAAACCAGATTGGTCATTAGTAGTTAAAAGTTTCTCCCTATCATGGATCTACTGTTTTTCCCTTGGGATGTGGAGTTCATGCCAGCATAGGGAGTAGTCTTATCTTCCATCATTCCTGATATTGGGAGCTTTCTTCTTTTACATTGCTTCCTCTTGCTATTTTCCTCTGGCTTGAGTATTTAAGCCCAGTGACATCAAACTTTGATTCTGCTTTTACATTTCTGGAATAGGTTTCTCTTCTTTTGTGAGGTCCCTTTGTTCAATTGTTGAATCACCCATATTTCTCTTTTTTCTAACTGGATCTTATTCCTTGACTGACTCCCCTTACGATATCTTCCCTTTTCTCTATCTTTGTTTTGTGTTGGAGTTATTCTGTTAAATTGTTACATACCTTGATGGATAAGTTTTTCTAGTTTCAGATTGGCTCTATAAAGTTTATGTTGTACTGTATAGTTAATGGATGACAGAATGGTTTCAAATATTTCCATTATAGAATCTTACTTTCTGGAGGATAGAGTGATTGGACGTAGAAAAGGTTGAGACAGTTATATGACATTATTTTCATGTGTTACAATTATATATTGGGTGCATATCACTGTGTTTCTGAGCAACCTGGAATGTTCATTTGGATTTCAATTCTTATATTAATCCATGTTTTCTGCTTCCAGGTTTATTCGTCCAGTTTGGTTGATGTAGAGAGGGATTATCTGTCTATAAACAGGCGCTATCCCAGACTTTTTGTAGCTCCAGAATTTTTTAAGGTTAGTCTGTTTAGTTTTTTCTCCCTCAAAGGGTTAAGTTTAGACAGTTTTATTTTCTTTGACTTTACAATCCAATTGTTTTAGGCTGTTGTCAACTGGCCGAAGGAGAACCTTAGACTTTCCATCCATACACCTGTCAGGTACCCTGTTTTGGAGGCATTGTTAATTAATTTTTTCTTGCAGTTATTATTATTAGTTTTCCCTGTCAGGTAGTTCTGTTTTTTCTCATTTTTTTTTATCAATTAGAGGCGCAGTTTGGGAGTTCTTAATTATTTTGAGTGAATCTGTTTTCTAGTGTGCTAAAAAATAAAAGAAATTAAAGATAATGCTCATCAGGATTTTAAAGTTTGTAGCGAGTATTATGCAACTTAAATACACCAAAAAAGAACCAGATGTTGGTATGCTATTGCATTCTAGATCCAGATAGTTGAAGGATAAATTGTTATAAATAAAAACAGTTTTGAATTGTTATTGTGACATTTGAATTTTTTTTCTTTCAAAATAACTTAAATGTCGTAACAATCATGCCATTCCCAGGTATTTGAAAGAAAAACATAGTGGTTTAATGCCTTTGTTGCCTGTAACAGTTTTGAACATGATTTTGTTGAAGAAAGTGAAAGTGAGCTGAAAGAAAAATATGCGGAGCTTATGGCTGGAGAACCTGTAAAGTCAGAACATGGAAACACAATTTGGAATGCAAAGGTAGGTTGTTTGTACAGTTTTCAGTTCGTAGTATACTTGATTTACTTTTATACATAAGCATTTTGACCTGAGGATGATTGAGTTTTGCATGACAAACTATCAATGGAGGGAACATGTGACTCTATTGTTGCTCATATGAGATTTTCATGTTGGTAATAAATGTACATAAGAACATGTAGCAATGAATTACATTTTTTATTTTGTATGAGTGAGATTTGTGTTCTTTTTTTTTTTTTTTTTTGCTTTGTGAGAGTTCACCATCGTTTTCACCTTCTATCTAAGATTGCACACTCTTCTTTTGTTAATAGATGTGTTCTCTTTTCATGGTGGATGCATGCTGTCAATCTTCTCTCATCATTCTACTAGTTTTGATTTGCCACGATGTAAATAACCTATCATACTTTTTTGCTTTAATGATGAAC
>JAYMTB010000520.1:0-13821 GCA_036897585.1 Francoa sonchifolia | reverse complement strand
ACGTAAGGATAGGTAGATCCGCGTTTTAAACTGAAGAAAATTTCACATTTTCGCATGATTTGGTGAGACCATTAAATATGTCAACTTCAAAGTAAGACTATATTGATCTGCATTTTAAACTGAAAAAAATTTCACGCTTTTGCACGAGTTTGAGGAAGTGTTAGATATATATATATATATATATTTATATTATTTTTTTTTGAAAAAATAAGTATTTAAATTTTGGATGTATTGAATGCTTTGAAAAATATGATGGGTAAATTAGTATTTTGACAGGACGGATAATCAAAGCTTCATCTTTAGCGCGGTTTAGTTTGAAAGACTAAGCAGCAAGGCAAATCAACTAACTGAGAAGTGAGAACGCCATTGATTTTGGCTTCGGATTTTCTACTCCATTTCTGTTTTGAATCATCAAGCGTTCACTCGTTTATCCGGTTTCCTGTTTGTCAGTGAAGATTTCTAACAGTACTCATGAGGTGAGAGGAAATGTTGAAATTATGGAGTAATCTTTTAGTTTTGAGCTGATTTTGTCGATGCAAGTAAGTTTCATCTTGCGAGAACTTGAATTTCTTTGTGTGAAAGTTGTAGATCTCACTTCTCTTTTTGATTTTCAGGCGTAGTTGATGTTCATATTCTGGAGGAAATGCCAGTGGAAATTGTTATGTAGGAAATCTTTTTAATTTGCTTCTAATATCGTATTTCTGGTGATTTCGCTTGATTTTTGGTAGATTTGTTTAATAGATGAAAATCTATAGGAATCGGGGATATATATAGAAATACTTTATTTATGGCTGTGATGAACTGAGTTGTTTTGGATTTTGCTGTTATTAGGTTAAATTTAGATAACACAAACGGTCAATTGGAGGATCTCCATAAGAAGACGAAATCCATTCTCTTCATGGCGACCAGATCAGAACTCTCCCTGCACTAAACTGCGCTGTTTGTAAAGAATCTTCGAAAGATGGCAAACATTCCTTGACAAATGGCCTGGACTGAATTCTCATCTACCAAGGTGAAATTTTCTCTCTCTATTTTGAATTTTTTTTTTATTCAATCAGAATATTGTAACATGAGAAGAAACTTTGACAGTCTGTATTTGGGGACCATTGTAGAAAAATCCAAAACCACAATTAAAATAGTTAACCCGCCGTTTGTCTGTCTTTCTAAAGAATATATGAAATCAAAAGAAAAAAGGAGTATGCGTTATTGGATACGTATCAAGTTCTGACACTTAAAAATGAAACTGATGATATATTATATGATTCTTTCTCATGTTTGAGTCAAAATGCTGAACGATATATGTGTAATTTTTGGTAATCCATTCTTAGTTTGTTTGTCGTTGCAGATGATGATTGCTTTTGTAAATTTGGGTGGCCCTCATGCTTTCTACAACCCCAACAGCTCTTGCATTATTAAGGAACTGGAAAATGTGATGCATTAACGGAGGAAACAAAAGTTTTGGAAAGCTGAAAAAAGTAGCAGTATATGGTTTTAAATGCAATTTTTTGTGTTCTTCCACATTCCTCAATTTGAGTTCCGTTTGGAGAAGCATTTGGGAAGAATAGAGTAGCGGTCGAAGATTGAGAAGTTAAGAGATGGGTGAAGCAGCTAGTGAGGAGCTAATACAAGGAGTGAATAGCAATAACGAGAAGATCTTCGTTTCTGTTCGGCTGCGGCCTTTGAATGAAAAGGAGATTATGAGGAACGATGTATCGGATTGGGAATGTATCAATGATAACACTATCATATACAGGAACAACTCTCCAGTTGAACGGTCCATGTACCCCACTTCCTATTCGTTTGGTGAGGAACTGCTTGCATTACTGTGATATAATATGATCATGCATAATATACAACATTTCACTGCAAGTTGTTAAAATTATGCGCTCATGTTGGAGTTTAAACCGTTTACATGATTTGGTTTCCAGTGATGGAAACTACGTTTGCTTGTATGATTACTCGTTGTTTCACTTTCTGGCTTTGATGAAGACCTTTTTGCTGTGTTGTTGTAGAGTTGGTCAAATAGATTTTTAGTTAATTCCACTGTTTCTAGATTAACAGGAAAAGAAGAAAAAAACCACCCTTAATTAAGGAGGTTAATTGTTCTGGGGTTTCCCAAGGATACTTTTTAGGTACATTCTGTGGCATTTCAAGTTACAAGAACCAGGCCTCACAATTATACATATGATCTTCCTTGTTCTGTTTTAATTTGGATTTCTTTTGGTTCTTCTAGATAGAGCATTTAGGTGTGATTGTTCCACCAGTCAGGTGTACAAGGAAGGAGCCAAGGAAGTTGCTCTTTCGGTTGTGAAAGGAATAAACTGTGAGTACAACTTCCTTTTGTGTTATCTTCTTGATTTGTTATCACAAAGTTTCACTTCAATCATCAAATCTCTTTTACTATAAATATTTCAGCAAGTATATTTGCTTATGGACAAACAAGCAGCGGAAAGACGTATACCATGAGTGGAATTACTGAGTACACGGTAGCAGATATATATGATTACATAGAGAGGGTAATATATATTTTTCTGTCTTTTAAGTTCAATATCCCATTTGTTATTCTTAAGTTCCAATGGTTGACGAAAAAAAATTGTATGCACCCAATACTATTCAGCACAAAGAAAGGGAATTTCACTTGACATTCTCTGCAATGGAGATCTACAATGAATCTGTGAGAGACCTTCTCAGTGCAGATAGCACTCCACTTCGACTTCTCGATGATCCAGAGGTAACTCTTTCTTTGCATATCCTATTGGAAAATTGGTATATTCCCATACTAATGATAGACTATTCTGATAGAGGGGGACTATTGTTGAGAAACTAATAGAGGAAAATGTGATGGACTTGAATGATTGTAGAGAACTCCTATCTGTCTGTGAAGGTAAGGAGGCTCTTAAACTGGTGTTGCTTCAGTTAATGAGTCATGACAACATATTTGAATATACTTTGTATTTTGCAGCTCAAAGAAAGATAGGGGAAACATTCCTCAATGAAGCAAGCTCCAGATCGCATCAGATTCTCAGACTGGTATGACTGTTTTGTAATTTGTTACGGCATTAAAATTTTCTAAATCTTTTCTTTACCAAAGAATGTGTTCTTGTCAGACAATTGAAAGTTCCGCACTTGAGTTTTCAGAAAACAACAAACCCAGCACCCTTGTGGCCACTGTGGTATGATTCGTAGATTTTAATTAAACGTTTAACTTTTAAGTGCAACATGCTAAAACCATAATAAAAACATCATCCAAATTTTTTTGGTGCAGAATTTTGTTGATCTAGCAGGAAGTGAGCGTGCATCTCAGTCACTATCAGCTGGCACGAGGTTGAAAGAAGGTTGCCACATAAATCGCAGTTTACTTACTCTGGGAAGTGTCATTCGTAAGCTAAGGTTGCCTCATGTAAATTGTTCCTCCACTTCACATTTATGCACCATTTGGGCAGTTAACTCGTATGAGATAGTAGATTTAGATGTAGTTGTCTCGATTTTTCAACATATGATCCATTGACAGTCATTCATATGAACATGGTGTTATCAAGTAGCTCAATACTTTTGGATAGTGTACTGAATTAAATACTAGAAAGATTTATGTGGTCTCCGTAGGAATACATTTTTCAATTGTTATAAAAAGTCATGACTTGTGAGCAATTTTGAAATCTCCATTCTTTTCTCCTTTGATGTTCAGAAGACCTTTTTCTTTTTCATTTTAGTATGGTAAAATATTGAAATTTTTAGCTAACATAAAGAAGAATTTTCTTTTACTGATATACGTAACTTTGGTGTGGATGCAGCAAGGGAAGAAATGGACATATTCCTTTTAGAGATTCTAAGCTGACCCGCATACTTCAGTCCTCCTTGTCGGGCAATGCTAGAACTGCCATCATCTGTACCATGAGTCCTGCTCGAATCCATGTTGAGCAATCAAGAAACACCCTTTTGTTTGCCAGTTGTGCTAAAGAAGTTTCTACGAAAGCACAGGTCAATATCGTCATGTCTGACAAAGCACTGGTAAAGCATTTGCAAAGGGAATTGGCAAGATTGGAAAGTGAATATACAAGTTCGGGAACGAGTCCTGTTTCAGCTATATTACTGAGGGAAAAAGACCTTGAGATTGAAAAGGTAATAAAATAGGCTTCACATGTAAAATTATATTACCTTTTAAGCATTCAGGAGTACAGTTGATGTCCCATTTTACATGGTGAAGACTTGGTGCACCTTGTAATTTTATTTTCACAGTGCACCCAAAGGAACCTTTCTGCTATGACCTCTTTCCTTTGAGCGGGTTTCCACATATTAGACCCTTCCAAAAGCCAACTCATTCGCTTTTTGACAAAAATAAAATGATGAATATGGCCAAACTTGTGATCAATTCATTTGCTTCTCTTGTTTTTAATTTTGTTTTTTGTTGGTGTGGAGGAGAGATGAATCTAACTTAGAGCAAGATAACGAGTGCTGGGATGCATGCGACAGGCATCAGCTTTTTTGTTGGTTCAAAACTTTATATTCTTTGGAATTCCTTATGCAGCTAAAGAAAGAGAAAGCAGAGCTCACCCTGCAACGAGATCTTGCTCAATCTCAAGTCAAGGATCTGCTTCAAGTAGTTGCAGATGACAGGCCTTCAATGCTTCAGGTAGTCTAAATAAAACACAATCGCTGATTAACTCAATATTCATTATCCTTAGTTTCTTTATGTTCTTCTCCTCCAGTCAGGTCCAGATCATCAATACCCTCCATTGCGAGTGCGAAAGTCATGGGAATATGAAAATCCAGTACCAGACGCAGATTCTCACTGCCTGTATGTTGTTGACAGAAGTTTTGACACATGTCAATATTCAGGAGTTAGCAGTAGGAGTTCATATGACAACCATGTCCAACTTCCTGACGTTGAAGATAATTTCGTGCAAACTGACACCTCCCCGCAGCTCTCAGTTACTATCTGTAATTATGTTGGCACTGATTTGTGTCAGGAGGAGACTGATAAATTGGAGGATGTTTGCAAGGTTGTAAGATGCATTGAAACGGACGAGTCAAGCACAAATAAATATGATCAGTCAAATATGTCATCTCCTACAGAAAACACTGGTATCATGGCACTGAGAGTGGTTGAGATTGGAGATGAGGCAAATAAAAAGTTGGCTTCAACCCAGATTGCAGAAGATAAAGTTCTGCATAATTTTTATCAGGATTTTGTTGTTCGGTCTCCTGAAAAACTGTCTCCAGAGAGGGAAATATACATGGCTAGCTCCGGAAGCTTGAGATTAACAAGGAATATAAGTTGTAAAGTGAGTCCTGTCACTAGCTTGTCTTCAATTGGGTTTGAGGAGGTAGAAATGAATGGAAGCACACCACCAATTGTGTTTGAGAAAGACTTCACTGGAAGACCCAAGGCTTTCGAAGGGAACCAATCTGCTCTGAAGTATAGTGCTGAAACTGAGAGGTTAACGAGAAATAGTTCTCAATCTTCTGTGGGAAGTACTGATGTAGAGGAGCAAAATATTGAAACGTCAAGTGATGAAAAAAGTTCTGATGCTGCATTATCAAGAAATGGTTCTCAGACTTCTGAGGGGAGCACTGCTGTTGACGAGCTTAAAGAGCAGTCTGATGAGTTATCAATGGATGAAAAAGGTACCACTATCAGTCCTTTAGTTTCAGTCACAAAGCAGACAGCTGATCTTCAGAATGAGAAACAACTTGATGAAAATGTGGTGAGTATTCATATCCTTTTATCAATTTTATCATAGCAAATATAGTTTATTTGATGCTATAGTGAGAACTTGAACGCGCGCAAGGCTCTGTGTATCCCATGTTGTTTAAGTATACACTGATGAGAATCATAGGCACTTTATCATGCTTATACATCAATAATGAAATCTTACATTTCAAACTTCATGCAAAACATTTTCCCTGTTAATCTTGTCTCAAATTTGTTATTTTATGTTGTGCATGATAGTTACGGGAGGGTGAACCAACTGCTACTTCAACTACAAAAAATGTAAAAGATGTTGGTTTAGACCCCATGCAAGATGATTCAGAAATTCCTTCAATGTGGCCTTTAGAATTCGAGAGGCTTCAAAGAGAGATTATTGAACTCTGGCACACTTGCAATGTCTCGTTGGTTCACAGAACTTTTTTCTTCCTGTTAATTAAAGGCGATCCAACAGATTCCGTATACATGGAGGTAGAGCTCCGGCGTCTGTCTTTCATCAAGGATACATTTTCTCGGGGACATGGAACCATGGAAGATGGTTGGTCACTGACACTTTCTTATAGGTATACAAATTGTACGAGTTTTTTTACATTAATATTCTTATATATGTTCAACAAGAGGCCTCTAACACGCTTCATGGTGTAAGCAGTGTGAGGGATCTACGTTCTGAGAGGCTGTGGCTGAGCAAGCAGATGCTGAAGAGACTCTCACAAGAAGAAAGACAGAATCTGCACCTTAAATGGGGTATCGGGTTAAATACAAAGCACAGAAGATACCAATTGGCCCATCGTTTATGGACTGACACCAAAAATATGGACCACATTACAGAAAGTGCCACAATCGTAGCAAAACTGGTGGGCTTTACAAAGCCTGAGCATGCTTTCAAGGAGATGTTTGGGCTCAACTTTGCACCCCAACGCACAAGCAGGAAAATTTCCCATTGGAAACTCAGTGCAATGTCTCTTGTGAGTTAGCTGTCAATGACCATATAGGTAATAATCATGTAACTATTTAATCATTCCTTCGTCTCTATCTCATAGATTAAACTCCAGTTTTAACAGTTTCTATACGGCCTATTCTGATCCCTATTCCATGTAAATCTGTTCACAAGGCAAGTTATGTATACTCTTAACGCAACTCCTGCCATCATTTATTGTAAAGTAGGTTCTCTAACTGTTATCATTTTTCTCATTTCGTTCAATTATGTTAAGTTAGTTTGGTTCAATTCGAGTGAAATGTGAATGAATCATTTCTTCTCTCTCGCTGTTCTGTTATTCAAGAAAATTTTCTCTATTACTCTGTTTTCATTTCAGTAATCAATGGAGGATGGAAATACAGGAAAGGAGAAAAGAAGCCATGGACATTTGTATTATGCAGTAAAAGGAGTAGGGTTTGCATCGATTTGCAGCTTAACAATATGGTTGATTATGCAGTTTATGTTGAAGGTATTGAAGCATCCAAATCATCAAACTAAAGCAATTTACGCTTTCAGTTTGATCTTCACTGTTGTTCTCATCATTCTAGCTATTGTTTTGATTGGTCTTTTTGTTGCTGCTTGCTACAATATAATTCAAAAACTGAAATATAATACATAGTTTCTATGGCTAGTGCATTAATTGTTTTGATTTCTGCATCGTGGGTCATTAATAACCATAGTAAACGAGACAGAAAAAAACCTCGAATCTGCATCGTGGGCCATCAATAACCATAATAACCTAGATATGTTTGGTATTTACAAGCTAGGCTACTTTTCAGGTTTGTCCTAAGTTTGAATCCTTCTTCCCTTGTGATACTAGGTCAGAGAGAATCAATACGGGATTGATCACTACTGAGTTATAGTTTGATACATACGAACTTTGCATACGATAATCACATCAGCACGTAACAAAAGTGCATAGAAAAATTCAGAAGGGTTGTTATACACTAGTGTGTAGTTGTGTAAAATACAGCAATACGTTCATAAGACAGCGAAAGAAACTTTATTTGAAGACAAACTTAACTCCAAATCACAACCAGCACATAAGCACTCACATACACAGCCGAACACTTGAATGATACTTGCAATAATTACCAAGTTTCAACAATCACAAGCAAGAATATTGGGCTAGGAAACCCTTTCTAATCTGCTCTGGATTGACCAGCTCGGGAAGAGAGGATGATGCCTACAATGAGGCCATATAGAGCCAGTGCCTCAGCAAAAATGAGAATGAGAATCATTCCAACGAAAAGCTTTGGCTGCTGTGCATTAGCTCTACAAAGACAGAAATTCAGCATATCAGCATTTTGACAAATAGTTGCTCAAAGCTTAACCAAGCACCTAGTAAGAGCTATTAAGTTGGTCAAGTCAAAACCAAATAGTAAAATGACCACATAGTGGCATATGTAAATTAATGACAAAGACACTAGGAAAGACAATTACTTCTCTTCCTCAACCTTGTAAGTTCTAGATTCCGAATTCAACTTATGAACATTATATTCTTATATGTATATACACCAATCAATCAATAAAGATCAACAAAGAACTTTGAGAAACAGATATAAATGTTATGTAAGCAGATGACTTTAGCAATACATGACAAAGAACCACCTTCTCTCTGCCCCATATTCCGTAATGAAAAATCCCTGAAGCACGTGCACCTAAGTTCCACTAAAAAGGAACTGCCATTAAGGTTTATGTATAATTATGGTCATATTCATCTTCACAAAGAGTGTCATCATCGGAAAAAGTTAACAAAACCAATAAACCTTCCTCAGAAACATCCAAGTCAAGCCATCAACAATGGTGATATCTCCATTTTTTACCAATTACAACATACTACATCAAAAGATTGCTCCCTTAATGCCACTTTACAACAATAGAGACTATGACCAAAGATGCCACTTTACAAGATTCTCGATAAAACTTCTGTAGTCACATTGATAAGCTTGTAAACGATCTAATGCAGTTAAGTTTCTACAAACAAGAAAATCCAAATCCAAATTATACTTGTAAATGAAATTCAATCATAATCCAAAGAAGAAATTTATATGCAGTTTCTACAAAGAAGAAAATCATAATCCAAATCCGAATTAAACTTCTAATTGAAATTCAATCAACAACACTAACAGAAAAGTGAGGAGAAATAAAGGCAATACCTGACACCTGCATCGCCAACAATACCAATAGCCATACCGGCAGAAAGTCCGGCCAGGCCACAAGATAGACCAGACGAAAGATGAGCGTAACCATCAAAAAGGTAATACGACTTAGCCTTAGGGTTAATCCCCGTACTAATAATAACAGCAATAATCAAACCATAGATCCCCAAAACTCCAGCCATAACAACAGGAACAATCGATTTCATTACAAGCTCTGGTCTCATCACTCCCATCGACGCCACACCTACACCGCTTTTCGCTGTTCCATAAGCCGCTCCCATACCTAAATCAATCAATCAACCAATAATTCTCCATAAACCAATCCGTTTGATTACGGAAAAAACTGAAGAAACTTCATTTTAACTTACAGGAGAAAACAAGCGCAGCCGCGGCACCGAGAAAGCCGAAGAACGGAGCAGTTTCATCGCCGCTGAATGTCGTAGACATTTGTCGATTCCGATTTGGCTGAGAAATTCAGAATTCAATCAGCGAATTCTTCAATTCAGAGATGATGATGATGATGATGAAGAGATCTTTCGAGCCCTATCTGTCTATCGAACGCGACAATGATAGTCCGTACAGTGGACCAAAAGGAAGCTTCGTTATTGGGCCCGTCATGGGCTGTCGAGCCCATTTATTTGGGCCTATTTCTCTAATTTGGACTGGGCTGCAGGGCGGTTATAATTTAGGCCTATATCTCGAATAAGGCCCAATTGTTTGGGCTATTACTCTAATTGGACTGGGATTTTATTACTGGGCTTTATATTAGGCCCATTAATCTGTTAGACTGATGCAGGGGAAATGGATTTTCAATTCAGTTTGGATCTTGGAAGAAGAAATCAGAGCATCGGCGATGGGAGCTTCGGAATCCACACTCTCGAGCTCACAGGTAGGTGTTTCAAACTGATTTATTCCTCTTTGCTGCATAATTTGTTCCTTGATTTTTCGTTTAATTGATGTAATTTGTTGTTATTCGTGAAGAGACCTGGTGATGAGATCACTACCGTCTCCGAGCGATTAGAAGGTGTAGATCCAATTTTAGAGAGGCTCAAATCGCTTAAAATTGTGAGTTTTTTTTGTTGTCAATAGCTTTGTGAATTCGAATTATAGATTTCTTGCTTGAGTATAGGTGGAGAATCTAAAATCTGTTTGGTATTTATTTGTTTTATGATGGTTTGTTAAAGACAACTCCGATATTGACTTCATGTCCAACGGAAGGTAGCTTGAGTGACATTTTAGTGAGGAGACCATCGACTTCTTCAGTTCAAGGTGAGCTTCAGCTCCTTTTTGTTATTTACTTATATTTTGCTGTATGTTATTTTTCGTGTTGAAGTTGTAATTTGTTGTTGTTTGTACACTTTGATCAGGTCCATAGTAGCTTAGCTTGTAATTCAGAGATTTTTTTAAGTTAGATATCTAAAGAAAAACTATTGTGTCATAGTAGTAGTCATCCCAGAAGCATTGCCTTCAATTGACTTGGGCATTGAAAGCATTCTGTGAAAGCAGGCTTGCAGTTACTCTGAATGTAGATGAGGAAAGATGAACCACCTTCCACAAGGCACAAACCACATTGTGCCATCAATGTTTAAGATAGTCCTTTCTAGACCATGACCATGATCATTGAGCTATAGTCTCTTTTGGTTTCTGTAGCAATTGCAAAGGCTGGTGCTACACCTGTCTTTGATTTATACATTAGTCCCTATTGTCTTGATAGATTTGGTATTATATTGAAAGGGAGAAAAATGTCAAAGTAGGGAGTTATTAATTTGGCCATTTAATTGTCCCCTTACTAAATTAGGTGAGGGAGAAATTCTAATCTTTGGATGCTCTTATTAATTGATGAAATGTATGGAAGGATGAGATGTCCCAAAGGTTTAATTTCTTGATTCACAGGCCACATTTGGTTTAGAATTTCTGAACAACTTGCTTATGAGTTGCAGACGGTTATCGCAGGTTACATTTGTAAAAACTACAGATTGCCATTTGGTGTAAAATATCATGTGCTCCTTTATATCACTTACAAACAGAAACCTTTTGCTGAAATGTATTACATGGGATTCCTCATTTCTTTGCTTGAAATAGGTATCGTAAATCCGAAGGTGCTTCTGGAGCTCTTCTCAATGTACCGTGATTGGCAGGAGGAGAAGGTCTTAAAGATTAGCAAGAATCAGGTGCACATTGAGAATAATAAATTATTGATTGAGAACTTTAGAGTGAGCAAAGACGTGACTTTGTGGTGGGTGGCTATGGTACTGTATGGATCAGATTAGTGTCCAAGCCTTATAAATCCAGGATCTGTTCATGTACATACATATACATAGATCTTGATCTGGAACCAAATTGGATTGTGTGTTATATGCATCGTAGAGAATTAGAGCTCCAAAATCAACATAAAACTAAATCTGACATGGGATGCTGAAAGGATGGACTGTTCAAAGCTGGTCAAGACTTAGTAGAGACCCTTCATCATGAAATTGTATAAGTTAGTTTAAAGTCTCACTGGCTTGATGTGTCAACCCTTAAATTGCCTCTACAAATGAAGTACAAGGACCTATTGCACCATTGAAGTGAAATAACTTGTGCTAGCTTTTGTGAGGACATTCAAAAAAGAAAAGAAAAATGTTGGTGTTTAATGCCATTTCTTATATTGTCTCGTCTCATGATGAAGTGGGTCCTTACAAAATAGTCTAAAATACAAGGCCTGCTTTGCTTGCATTTTACAAATTTATCTTCTAAAATACTTGGTCTGCGATAAGGATTATTATCATTTTGTTTTTATAATGCAGTGTAACATGGTAAAAATTGTTGCAGGAAGAAATAGAAAACAAGATAGAAGTCGTGGATGCATTGGCCATTAAACTTCTCCAGCGGTTCAACTCCTCAGTGTCTTCAATGAAGACGACTTCACAACATCTATCAGGAGGTAATTGATCAGACACCAAAACATATAATAATGCCAGATTACTTTCTCAAAAACAGCTATATTATGTCAACTTTTAACTCCTCTAGATCTAGATGGTTTCTTATGTCGGTGCATCTCACTTCCTCCTGATTCAGATGTGGCCCATGTTTTCAATTCTGCTTAACTTCCACTATTCATTATTCGGAAAATGTGTACAGTTCAGGGGTTGCAGGTCGAGATTGGGGAACTAAAAGGAAGGTTAACAGAAGTGATTAGTAACTGTGATGCCTTATGCAAAAGAATTGCCACCGAGGGACCAGAGTCACTCCAATCATCTATCAAGCCATTTCAAGTGTCGGCTGCAGATTTACAACCCACACATGGTTCACTGCAAAGAGTTACAAACAAGCGAGAACCACCCACCACAGAATTTCCAAGTTAGATTAACTTTCACTTTTCATTTTTCCCTTTGTAAATTATTCGAAAAGTTGTATATCATTCTTCATTGAGATTCATGTTTATCATCTGTGCCAAAATCGAGCAATGTGTGTATGAAACATGATTTTGAAATTGAGTCAATATAACATTTGACGGTAAACCCCATTAATATCTATTGCTATCTCTTGCACGGAAACAAGATATATGTTTAATGTGATAGAACTTGGTGAAACTTATGAATGGTGTTACAGAAAATCGAAACAAATCATAGCATAAAAATAAATTACGAGAACGAAACTATATTTTGCTCTGAAGATAATTGAAATGAATAACACCCAGGTAGAATGAAATTGGTGTCGGTGAAGAGATATTCAACGATCATGGCTGTTGCTGTGCATCCATAAATCCTGCATCAACAAGCACCTTCTCTCGCTTCGCCAATTCAACATCTTCATCAACCATCATCTTCACCAATTGCTCGAACCCAACTTTAGGCTTCCATCCAAGAACTTTCCTTGCCTTGCTCGAATCACCCTTCAAATTATCAACTTCAGCAGGCCTAAAATACCTCTTATCAATCACCACATGATCCCTCCAATTCAATCCAACACCACCAAATGCCGCTTCCAAAAACTCCTGCACCGTGTGTGACTCCTCAGTTGCCACCACGTAATCGTCCGGCTTGTCCTGCTGAAGCATCATCCACATCGCCTCCACATAATCCCCTGCAAACCCCCAATCCCTTGATGCCTGCAAATTCCCCAAAAACAACTTACTCTGTAAACCAATCTTGATTCTCCCCACCGCTCTAGTGATCTTCCTCGTCACAAAATTCTCACCGCGCCTTGGCGATTCATGATTGAACAAGATCCCATTGCAAGCAAACAACCCATACGCCTCTCGGTAATTGACAGTATACCAATGCGCAGCACATTTCGATGCAGCATAAGGAGATCTAGGATGAAAAGGAGTGGATTCAGATTGAGGCGGCGGAGTTGCACCAAACATTTCAGAAGATCCAGCCTGATAATACCGGATGTTACTCCGTCCACTAGCGGCGATATGAGATCGAACAGCCTCCAGAAGACGCAAAGCACCGGTAGCAACAACATCAGCAGTATAATCAGGGATCTCAAACGAAACAGCAACATGAGATTGCGCAGCCAAATTATAAACCTCATCAGGCAAAATCGTATCAAGCCAGCGACGAAGAGACGAAGCATCACTAAGATCAGCATAGTGAAGCTTCATGCGAGCCTTATGAGCGTTATGAGGATCAATATAGATGTGATTGATTCGCTGAGTATTGAAGTTAGACGACCGTCGGATCAAGCCATGGACATCGTACCCTTTGTCGAGAAGAAACTCGGTCAAATAAGATCCGTCTTGCCCAGTGATGCCGGTGATGAGTGCAATCTTGCGTTTCATAGGTGTAGGAGCTTCGCCATTGTTGGTAGATCCAGATCTGGGCGTGTCGGTGTCGGTGTCGGACGCCATTGTTGATTAAAAAGCTTGGCTTGATTTGCTCTGAAATGAGAGCGAGAATCGATTTTGCCTTGAATTTGTAGCGAAGGTGAGATTTGGGCTGCCCGTTTGGCTTTAATTGGGCTGTCTATTTATATTTATGGTAATAAAG
>JAYMTB010000519.1:0-13821 GCA_036897585.1 Francoa sonchifolia | reverse complement strand
ATTGTCTGGGTGGTGTAGTTGGTTATCACGTTAGTCTCACACACTAAAGGTCCCCGGTTCGAACCCGGGCTCAGACAACAGTTTGTTTTTCTTGTTCTTTTTCTTCTGTAGTTGGACTTCTTTTAAGCACATAGAGAGATATATCCTGTTTTCAGCCCCATAAAAAGAGAGACTTGGGCAGGGATAGCGTCTTTCCATCTTCCCATACCCAAAATTTTAAGGTAAAAGGTAGAGAATTTTGGGTCAGTAATAGTTTAAAATAGGATTATAAAGATAAAAGACTGGGGTAGGCCAAGTATGATATGTCTTGCACTGCTTTTTTACCCATTTAATATTTTAATGTTGTAAATTATATATATTACGACCAAATATTTGTGTATTAAAACTCTATGTGATATCAGTCAAATCTAATTTATGATGTAATTAGTAATTTAATTTGTAATTTCACATTTTTCTTTTCACTAATATTGTTTATTTTAATATCAGAACTTATTTATCCGGTACAACATTTTTTTACCCATATGTGTTAGGGTGGGATAATTTGAATTTTGAAATGACCAATTAAAATATGTAAAACAAAAGGTAAAAGTAGAGCCATTCCCCTACTCTCTCTTACCCTATCCATCCGTTACTATCCCTAGATTTGAGAGGTTGAAGAAGATCTCTCTATTAGTTTATGTTAATGTGAAGCTGAATAGCAATACAATTTCTGGCACAACTATTTTGTGTTCCAGCAGTGTCATAAAATCTCTTAATTAAGGCATTGTTCGAGACAGTAGCTAACTATTGGAAACTATTATCTAAGCTTTTGAATAAGTAGATCCAATTCTCTAATTTTTCATCAACTATATCAGTTGCCCACAAAATAAATAGAAACAAATATTGATCCACGAGGACGTGACGATTTCAGGAGGAAGCAAGTGTAGCTAAGAAAGAAGGTAAAAAAAGCTACACTAAAATTGAATTTGTACAATTAATGTTCAGCAAATATCATATAATTTATAAATACATCTATTGCCAAGACAAAACATACAATAAGCATATTAAGGCATACAAAAGTTCCACAATGGAATAGGGGTAAATTTATCACATGTCATGTACTGTTGTAAATCGAATTCCTCCTAGCCTAAAATTCAAAGACACTGTCAGTTATATAAACATGGCAGACTCCAAGGAAAATAGGGTATGATATTATTACCTATATTGATCTCCAGGACATGAAGGAAGCCTCCATTACAGAAGCTGTATTTCAAGAATCTGATGATACGTGATTTCATTGCATAGCATAGACTATCTCCCCACTGCTGTCGACATCAAGATCTGAATCAGAATCGAAGGCAATGTCATCAACCATGTACATGCTATAATTCATACAATTGTTAATGCCATTTATTCCGACAGCTGGTATTTTAGCCTCTGCGAGTATCTGCATGATAACATCCATGCTCTGCATAGGTTGATCGGGTTCTTCAAATTGTCTGCTCTCATCCATTAGATCTGCTGGAAGATTCTTTAGAAACCACTCGTGGTTCTTGATTTCAGGCATGGTGATTCTCTGACGCATTTAAGAGTACAAAGATTAATAACTGATGAAACTAATGACACTCTCATTTGCATGTGCACGTGCACGCGCATGCATAGTACGATATTGTTCAACATGATGAAGGGACACAGAATATTTTTGTCAACATTGAAAAGTAAATGTACTAACCGTTTCAGGATCCACAACAAAAATCCTTGAGATCAGGTGACGACACTCGGGAGATATTTGGACAAAGTCTGGAATTGAATACTGAACACTAATAATTCTCTGTATCAAACCAATGAAAACCATCTCAATTTAAGCAATTTATATAAGACAGCTTTCCATTAAAAAAAAACAAAGAAACTTGATGAAAAAATGGGATATTATTATATACTTGTATTGTCTTCCTAAAGTCCCTCGGTTGATCAGGATCCTCGAAAGGATATGAACCCACCAGCATCACATATAAAGTAACCCCGCACGACCAAACATCTGCAATCTGAATTGTAAGACAACGTCAAAACAGGGATGTGGGCATAGAATAATCAGATTATAAAAATTACGTCCACTGGTATATATGTTCAAAATTTATTGGAATACTAAGTTTCTTAAAAGAATAATAACGATACAGAAAGTTCAATGAGACTGCGCCAGAATAAACATAATATCACCGCAGGAAAAACTATCACTGCAATTGACAATGATCTGAAGGACGTGAAGAAAGGCATACAACAAAGAACAATAGGCAGACACTAGAGAGGAAAAAAAGACTTTTTTATCCTCTTTCGGTTCTTTATTATTTATTTCCTTTTTGTGATGACAGTAAAAGATTTCTGCTGCATGCCAGACATTCTGATTCTGAACCATTTTGTTCACATGGAAATGTGGATAATTAAAGCGATCAGTCTTGATTTCCAACCACTTAAACTACTGAGGCTGTTAACCACCTATATGTTATGTGAACATGCATTTAATTTCTTATGTGTCGAATGCTAATAGCCTACTTCTATCAAACTTGGGCACTGGACCAGATCACTCCCAACACATGGATACGAGTGCACATCCACACCACACACCTTTAGAAATTGTACGTTCTTTACTGCTCCATCAAGCCAAGCCCACATAGACCAGGTACTCTTGATAAACCAAAGACCACCGGCTGGATCATGCCCCAAAAGTTTACTTTGGGATCTCCACACCCAATGCTTGAGACCCATCTCAGTATATTTACTCAACCTAAACCTTTAACTTCAGCTAAGCTGTGGCATTCTATAAAGATGGTTACAACTCACATCAGATTCTTTTTTACCAACTAAAGGACATGCATGTGAGCACACGTTCAGCATCCTCATTTATGAGATATGGTTCGAGAAATAAAGGAAAAATACATAGCAATATGTCATTAGGGGAGTTAAAAGATTTAAAAGCAATATCCAAAAGTACGGTATAAGTTCACCTAATTGCAGTCTAGCTATGCAAGACTATAGATGAAGCAAGAAAATGATGACCTATATAAAATGGTCACTCAGCTTCATTTGCAATAACATGCAACCAAAATTGAAATTGCATTACCTTGCCATCATATTCTTTCCTCAGCAACACTTCTGGAGCGATGTATGCAGGAGTGCCCACAGTTGATTTTGGTTGTGAATGAAGGACAGAAGACTGAGAAAACACCCATAATCAGAGGAATAATAGCAATTATACAAGAGAAGAGGGTTACTATCTATAAGAAGGATGATCCGATAATTCCAAGCAAAGAAAAATGTTAGCCACAAAAATCAAATTTGGACTATAATATGGCATGGTAACCAAAAATCAAAACAAATTTATGAATTTGACTGGAATATATCTTACATTAATTCAAGCAACTATCCTTACTAAAGCAATTCTCAGACAAGAAAATGACAGGACGGTTCAGATACATTTTCCAAACCGTAAGTTTCTGTTATGCCTAAAAGATATATATATATATATATTAAGAAGTATCTATCATTACTAGTACCTTGGAATATCCAAAATCACATATCTTCAACCGTGGAGCTGGACTGCCATCCAACAAAGTATTTTCAACCTTCAGGTCCCGGTGACATACTTGCTTCATCAAGAAGTACAATATTACAATAAAATAAAATTTGAGAGAAAGCAAAAAAAGAGATTGTAAATACCATTGCATGGCAATAGCTGACTCCAGAAATAAGTTGTTGAAAGAAGAAGCGAGCCTACACCAAAAACAGAGTTGAGTAAGCAGACAAGGCAAACAAGTACAAGGGACAAGTAGGATGTCTATGCATTGGATCAAGACCTCATCCTCGCTGAAGTGTCCTGCATTGCTTATCCGCTCATAAAGCTCACCTCCAGATGCATATTCCATTACAATTGCAAGATGAGTAGGTGTCAAAATGACCTGGAATAAATTTACAGAAAAGGAGAATAAATTCAGCCTCATCCGAGTAGAAAACGGTAAACAAACCCACACAAGGTTAACGAATTATCTAACCTCCTTAAACCTGACAATGTTTGGGTGCCTCAGAGACCTATGATTAATGATTTCTCTTTGGACATTTTCATCTATCTGAAACACACAATATATCACAATAAGATTGTGAGAGAATTGGTTCAAATTCTACCATTCCCATTTCAAACTTAGTCACACATAAGTTAAATGGAAGCATACAACACAAGAGGTCAAACTAGACCATTAAATATTCCAAACAAAAGCTACTCAGCTGAACAAAATTATAACATTTTGATTAGTCATCAAAGCCACAGTTTGCGAGCACACACTTATTTCCCATCAACATCTACATAAACTAAAGTTTGTTGATACCATAGTATCCTTAGACATACTCATTCATGGCTAAAATTGAAAGACAATATAACTCTATAAAATGAAGCTCCCTTTGGTAGCTACAAAAGCTGAGACAAATTTCAAATCTCTGATAATTTTGAAATATGGGCATTTTTACAGCAATCAATATACCCTATTTTTGTGCCTATTTAATCACTACTCACTAAGTAAATTGGCAAAAACTCTTTAATGGAAGCAATCGCAGTTAACAAACCATGAGTTTCCAAGTAAATTGCACAAACCAAACACAAATTAATCAAGAAATACCAAAATTAATTACCATAAATAGGCAAGCATTGCATATCCTTTTCAATTTTTCCAATGCACTTTTCCATTCAGCTAGAGTTGTATCGAACAAAAAACAACCCAACCCTTCGAGTGCTAATGGAACTCCATTAGAATAATTTACTACTTCTTTGGAGAGCTCCATGTAGTTTTCTTTGGGATGACTATTTCTGAATGCATGCCAACTAAAAAGCTCAAGAGCTTCATCATCATCCATTTCCTTCGTCACATATATTTTATCTACCCCAATCTTCTTTAGCAAATGCTCATCTCTAGTTGTTATGATGATTCTACTTCCCAAACCAAACCAATCATGCATTCCAGCTACCATTTTTAGCTGATCCATGTGATCTACATCGTCAAGAACGGGCAAGAATCCTTCTATTGCACAATCTTTCCTTAATAACACTGATTCCCCTATGATCATTGCTTATCTTTATCTTTTTTACCTATAAGATATCAGAAAGAAGTTGCTCTTGCAGACGAAATAGGCCATCCTGTTGCTTTGAAATCTCCCCAACATTTGCTAGAAAACATTTACATTCAAAACTATGAAAGACTTCGTTATATAAAGCTTTGGCAACTGTTGTCTTTCTCAATCCGCCCATTCCACAAATACCTACCATGCGAACATCATTGAATCAATGCTTAGTAGCGAAATCATCTTTTTCACTCTAGAATCTATAACGACTTGATAACTGTAAATATTGAAGTATTGGTGATTAACTTCATACAAAATCGTTTCAACAAGTTTCTTGATCATCTTTGCTTCATGCCTACATTTTGCATATAAAAGTGAAAGGTTTGAATGAAAAACCATTTTCTGCTCGATCCAATCAAGACATTAAAAAATAACGATAACACCTGGTCTTAATCCGAAATTACCCATCTGCAGTACCTCTTAGATCCCACCCTGATAAACCTCCAGCTTCAGTGAATGCTGTTTTCAACCGCTTAATCTTCTCCTTCTCCATGCAAAACACCCTTCATGTTTAGCAAATGCATCTGCAAAACTAGCCCTCTGCTTCCGTACATCCGAAGGCTCCATATCATAGAATACAGGAAAAACACATTGCCGATTCGTCTTCCTACATTCCATAATTTTCTCAAGCTCTTCAAGACACCATCTCAATTCCGCATAACTTCTAGAAAACACAACCAACGAAATCCTCGATCCTTCAATCGCTCTCAACAATTCAGTAGAAATATCTTCTCCTCTTCGTAGCTCAGTATCATCCCTAAATATATTAATCTCACCATCTTTCAAAGCATAGCAAAGGTGATCTTGGTACCATTTTTCCTTTTCGTACGAAAAACACAAGTAACATTTAAAATCATACTCAAGAGATATAAGTCAAAATCTGAAAGCAGTAGTAATTTCTTTTCGCATGCAAAAATAATTTAAAAATTAAAATTACAAAAAAATTGAACCACAGAGTTGTTAAAACGAAAAAGTGTTAAGTGCAATTATCCCGGATAAATAAACTAAAAAGAAAATTTGTCGTCCTCAGCTTGGATTATTATTACAAATTATAAGGAAAATAAGGTGTTGTGACAAAATATTTTGAGACAAAGAAGACAAAAACATGGCAGTACTTAAATTAAGGAAGCTCTTAGACCATTTAGGTCCTTGTTCATCATACACATCACTTCTCTTTCTAGCATTCGGTCCAGCTACATATGTGCTTGCAGAAAGGGCGGAGTGGAAAATGGCTCATGCTCGTTTGATCTTTGCCAGGAATGTAACAATTGGCCGATGTTGACTCTTCAATCCTCGCCCTCGCACGAATCTGAACAGCTTTTTTCCAAGCATTACGAAAACTGAACAGCTTTTTTCCCATGTTAGATGTAGATATGAATCATAAATGATCTACCACGTAATTGATCGAAAATAGAGAAGCCCTCACTCATGCGAGTCCGTATATAATTTCAAACAAAGAAGAATAAAACGCAAAACTACCAAAGTGAGGGAAGTTCTCGATCGAATAGATTTAGGTTCTTGTTTCTTGGCACTTGACCATCCATGGCTAGGACCTTCATCATCATCTGCATAACTTCTCCTATTAGCTTCAGACCTGGTTCGATATCTTCTGGGAAGGATTGCTTGTCCTTTGTCCGGTGGAATATGGCTTTCATTTTGCTCAAAAACTAAATGGACTCCGCACATTTTGACACTCAATCTATTGTCTAATACAATTATTTTCACGTCTAACTCATCCTCAGCATCAATCTGATTGTCAAAAAAATCGATTGGCAAATGGCTCATGCTCATTTGATCTTCCCCAGGACTGTAATCTTGTGCTATTATTGCATCTTCTATCCACTTGAGATCCTTGCTCAGGTTACTTACTCTGATACTAGCATTAACAAAGCTAGAAAGCTTGTTTCCCATGTTAGATGTAATTATGAAGCATACAGTAATACCGTTAACTTTATTGCCTAAATCATGAGGGACTTGAAAGCATACTGAAGAGCCAATACTTCGATAGCTGAACCAGCTTGGGATCTCAATCCCAGGGACTACAATTCCATGACAATTACCTGCACACCAGTCCTGTACCATGGGAATTGGGAAGAATATTGGCATTCTAACAAAAACATATGGACACAATATTATGGGTAAAGAGATAGACATAGATATATAAAGTGAGAGAAGAAACCTTTAGAAGACTATCCTTGAAACTTAATGATAGGTTGCTACATCCGTCCATGCGTATAACTCCAATGTATTCCAACTTTTGCAAACCCGAAATCTCAACTAGTTGGTGGCAGTTATTAAAGTATAACGCTGTAACATTCAAGATGTGTGACAGATTTGATACTTTCTCCAACGATGTGCAATCATATGCAAACAAAGTTTCCAAACTTGTTGGTAGTACTGGGATTTCTTTAACATTTTTACACTCGGATATGTCAAGGCTATAGAGTTTAGTAAGGCTACGAATGCTAGCTGGTAAGTAATGTAGACTGCTCTCTTTGAGATGAAAATAATTCAAGGATGACAGTTTTCCAATATCATCTGGAAGTGACTGAAAATTGCTACAGTTGTCCAAGAAAAGGCTTTGGAGTTTAGAGAGGTTACTGATGGTAGGTGGTAAGCTACAAAAAATATTGCGGCTGAGGTCCAATTCTTGCAATGAGGACAGGCATCCAATATCTTTGGGAATAATATCATCCGACAGATTGCAATCAGTTAGAGTAAGTGTAGTTAAGGAACTTAGTCCCATTAAAGATGTAGGCAATAGGCGCGGGCACACGAGGTTTGTTCTAGTTGATGCCCAAGACCGGAACAATGAAAACAACCAGCTAGATGGTGTTTCCTTCAAGCCATCTAAAGATAACTTCCTGAGATTTTTCAAACGTATGACTGAACAAGGAACTCTTCTTATTGCAGTTTTATCTGCTCGAAGCACTATCAAGGAATCAATCTCACCAAGGTCCTCATGAAGATTGTAAATTCTTGAGCAACCATGCAAATTCAGCTTTTCAAGAGATTTTAACTTACAAATGCCCCTTGGAATATTCTTAAGCTTTATGCACCCCTTGATATTCAGCACAACCATCCGATCAAGTTGTCCAATTGATTGTGGAATTTCAACTAAACTATTACAATCTTTAAGTATCAACCTCTTGAGATTAGGAAGTTTCATGAAGTCTGGGGTTTTCCTTAGGTAAGGCGAATGACTGAGATTGAGGACTTTCAAATTCCTAAGCATCTGTAACAGAAGAATAAAAATTGGAGCACGAAGTTAGTTCTAGCAAACATGCAATTTATAAGAACAGAAAGAAACGTATTGTACCCTGTCATCTCTCCAAACTTGACACAAGTTGCTGTATTGCAGATCAATAATCACCAAGTTCTCCATATTAAAGTTGTTTGGTATAAATTTCAAATGGAACCTGTGCCAACATATGAATCTTAGCTCTTTAGGAAGAACACCATAGCTTCCAACTAGATGTACATTATCGAGTTGGAGTAATCTTAGTGTTTTCATCATTCCCAATGCTTCAGCACTTAAGTTATGTACTTGATCCAACTGAGGTGATCTTAACAAGAGTCCTTCAACTGCTTCCGTTCCCTGTCATAACAGACCACATAGTTTTCATTCATGTCATAAACTAAAGTGCAATAAGCATATAATATGCATGAAAAAACAAGCAATTTCACTTACTTTGTGTTTTGTCAGTACATCAAGGACGTCCTGATAAAGCCACAACCTACTACGCTTTCCAGGATTTTTAGGAGATTCTTCACGAACAATTTCCCTTCCCATATCTCGAAGCAAATTATGCATCATAAGTTCATCCTTTTCATTTATTGTTAAGAGGCATCTACGAGTGAGGACACCAATTCCCATCTCTGCAAAGAAATTAAAGCTGTCTAATATTTTGATGGCATGCTCCTTTTTCACACCAATAAAGAAGCATGCAATGTCAAGGAAAATATATTTCTCTATATCATCAGCAAGTCCATCAAAGCTTACTCGCAGTTTTTTCTGAATTTCATCGTGAGGAATCCTTTTCAATTTTTCCAATGCACTTTTCCATTCAGCAACAGTTCTATCGAACAGAAAACAACCCAATACTTCAAGTGCTAATGGTAATCCTTTAGAGTAATCTACTACTTCTTTGGAGAGCTCCACATATTTTTCTGTAGGATGACTATTTCTGAAGGCATGCCAACTGAAAAGCTCAAGAGATTCATTATCATCCATTTCCTTCATCATATATATTCTATCCACTCCAATCTGCTTTAGCAAATGCTTATCTCTGGTTGTTATGATGATTCTACTTCCTAAACCAAACCAATCATGCATTCCCGCAACCATTTTTAGCTGATCTGAGTGGTCTACATCGTCAAAAACCACAAGAATCCTTCTATTGCACAATCTTTCCTTAATAACATTGATTCCCCAATCAACATTGCTTACCTTTATCTTTTTGACCTTCAAGATATCAGAAAGAAGTTTCTCTTGCAGACGAACTAGGCCATCGTGCTGCTTTGAAATCTCTCCAACATTAGCTAGAAAACTTTTACCTTCAAAACTATGGAAGAATTCATTATATACAGCTTTGGCAACTGTTGTCTTTCCCAATCCGCTCATCCCACAAATACCTACCATGCGAACATCATTTGAACCAATGCTTAGTAGCGAAATCATCTTTTGCACTCGAGAATCTAAACCAACCCGGTAAACAGCGATATTGAAGTATGTGTGATTAAGTTCAATCAAAATCCTTTCCACAATTTTCTTGATCGTCTTTGCTTCATGCCTACAATTGGTGTCAAATGGTGTTATATCTTTTTTTAAGAATACAAAGTGTAAAAACCTGTCAAAATTTAGTCAATACTAACCCGACAAACACATTAATCTACTCTGTGTTCATTACAACGCAATTTCACTACCATTTGTAACGATCTATATGCGTAAATAATAGTATTAAGCTTAATTTTAGCCTAGGGTTTCAAGAAATTACCCATTTCTTAGATCCCAGCCAGATAAACTCCCAGATTCAGTCAGTGCAATCCTCCACCTCGCAATCTTCTCCATATCCATCAAAAGTCGCTCTTCATGTTTGGCAAATGCATCTGCAAATGTATCCGTCTGCTTCCGCACATCAGCAGGATCAACGTCGAAAAACACAGGAAGAACCAATTGACGATTCCTCCTCCGACACTCCATAATCTTTTCAAGCTCTTCAAGACACCATCTCGATTCCGCATAGTTTCTCGAAAACACAATCAAAGCAATCCTCGATTCTTCAATTGCCGTCAACAATTCCGTCGCAATATCTTCTCCTCTTCGTAGCTCATTATCATCAATAAATACATTAATCCCAGCATCATTTAAAGCATCGTAAAGATGACCAGTGAAATTCAAACGCGTATCTTTACCTCTGAAGCTCAAAAACACATCATAACTCCATCGCCGTGATGAAATCTTCTTCGCCGCATCCATGCCGGGATTCAGCTGTGATTTGGATTTGCTGTTAGATTCAACTGAAACATTTTGTGAATTGGGTGGTCTGTTTTTTGAAAATTATGGGATCTGGGTGTTGAAGATGAGAGATTTTTATGAAGAGGGTTCAATTGTGCGAAGTGATTTTCATTAATGACTGAGTCAGTGACCGAGTGAGTGAGTGAAAATTGAGCATGGGTAGTTTTGGGTGAAAGGAAAAAGAATGGTTGAGACTGGAGGAGCATCAATAATGGAGGATTTTATGATCACAAGTTTATTTTAATTTGTTATCAACAATAACAGAATAAGACAAATGTACTTGTGTCCTATTTTATTATTATTAGTACTATATTTGGTGGGGGAGACAGTTTATGGTTGAGACACATTCAAAGTTGTTGACCACCCATACTATTAAATGGCCTGATGTTGGCTTACCTGGCTATGGTGAAGGTCTAAGTATGATAAAAGGCCTGAGTATGATTATCGGAGTACGGTAACAGTAAATGCCTAACTGAGAATCGGAGTATGGTTATCGGAGTACGGTTGTGGTAATGGTTATCTGAATATTTTGAGTTAGTTGGAAGAAAGCTAATTTTTAACAAAAATACCCCTGCAAAAAATGCATATGCGGTGCACATGACCATTTAACGGTCAAACGTTGGTCAAAATTGACGGAGGGACCAAAATTGATCATTTTGACAAGTTCAGGGACTAAAAATTACCAAATGAAAGTTTGAGAACTATACTTACAACTAGTGCCAAGTTCATGGACCATCCGTAAACTTATCCCAAAAATCAATATTTTTATAGGGGTATAATAGTAATTACGTTACACACGCGTCTTCTCCCTATACTTCAGTCGAATTCCACTCTAGGAAAACCCTAACCCTAGACTTCTCTCGAATCTCCGCCATTTCTACACTCACTGTAAGTTCTTTAAACATTGGTTTCCCATTGCATTTTTTTTTTTAAAAGATGCAATTTTTATTATTATGATTAGGAAATTACAAAAAATAAAAATAAAAATATGGGCAACCTGTAGGTCACCTAAAACAACTTAGGTTCAAACTAACCCCGACCTTTTATGCTAACATGTATATAAACCTAAAACTCATAGGTATTGAAGTGCGATAGGTCTCTTGCTCCATATGCTGAATAATATGTTTCGTATTATGAGGCTTCATCAGCAGAATAGACTTTCCGATTAAGTGAACATGTTAGGTTTTCCTTTGGCCAAAAAATAGAAGGTCGGACTTTGTTCTTTGTTTTCTCAGCTTTTTTTGCTTCTGCCTTTTTCATTTTTCCTTTCTTGCGTTCCTGCTTTGCCTTGACATTATCATGCTCCAAAAAATCCTGAGAGCTACTTTCTTGAATACTCATCTCACTTGACCTAATTTGGGCCAACGGAATTGAATCGATAAGAGATAAGAAACCAACTTGTGCCGGCCCCAATTGTGCCACTAGAACTTGTCCAGTCAATTGAGCTAGTGTAATTGCCCCACATGATTTATTGGTCAATTGTTCTCCCATAACAACTAACTGACTATTTGCATTTGGGCATGCTAATAATTGGACCGAATTTGAAATAGAAGAAGAGCTTTTTAATACCTTAACTTGTGGTGCAATTGGCTGTGATCCATTACAATTTACACAGACAGAACAGAAACTAACAGCTACAGATCCTTGTTTGTTCTTTTCTTGTTTTCAAGAGAAAAGAACAAATGTCAAGTGGTCAGGAGAAACATGTCCATACAATTTGACTGTTGTAAACATGTATTACAAGCAGTGTCAAGGTGGAAATGCTAGTGAAAGATAGGTATAAGTGATGCTATAAGCCTTTTGCCCATGACTGATGGTGATGGTGATAGTGATAGTGATAGTGATAGTGATGGTATCGGTTCAAGGGCAGCTTTGAAGACAAAACAATTGGACGCAGAATCTAATATGTTAACCATTTCAACACAAGCTCATCCAGAAGTCACAAACACTTTGAGAAGACAAATATAAGCATAACCGATGAGAATAACAAAATTTGAACAACATATAATCCAAGAATAATTATTGATAATATAATTTATTTAAATTTGAGTTGACATGATTTCATCCAACTTTGGGAATGTTTTGAACAATACCATTTTTAGTAACCCAAATCCAAACTCGATTGCAACACCTATCACCTATCACCTATCACCTATCACCTATCACCTATCACAATTCCCTCAGTCACTATAACCCCTGTTACGAACGCGTTTTCTTCTTCAATTTTGGCTTTCGCTATTTCTCCATCAACTCCCACAAGCTCTGGCCACTCTATTTTGAGACCTATGGTTGTACCCTCACAAGGTTGGCATGGTGGGTAAGGAATTTTACTCATTTTTCACCTTTTTTCTTTCTTTCTTTCTTTCTTTCAATTCAGAAATAATGAATTTATAGGTGAACAATTCATCATTGATTTGAAACTTTCCTTTTATAAAATTATATGCAATAATGTAAATTAATTACAAATATTTCAAAATTTATTCCTCACTAATTAAAACCTCTTTTCCTTTAATTTTTTGTAACATTACATTCTTATTTTAAAAGATTTGAACATTGAATTTATAAATATCTTTTTAGGAATTTCCCCACCAATTCCATTTTCACATAATCATAACAAAAATTAAGTTGGTGTGTTTTTGAACCCCAAATGGCCTAGACTCCATAAAGTTGACTTTCAAAAGTCAAAAAAGTGAAATGCTGACGTGTCACTATGCCAATAAATTTCTAACAGCAAATCCTAATCACAGCTGAATCCCGACATGGATGCGGCGATGGAGTTATGATGTGGTTTTGAGCTTTACAGAGGTACATATACGCGTTTATTTATTTCTATGTTTTCCTTAGTTACTTCAATTTTGGAAAAGGACAGACTGTGAGTTATACTCTCTATACCCAAAATCACATCGTATTTTAACTGTGAACGCAAGCACATTGACTTAAGTGCTGAAGCATTGGGAATGATGAAAACACTAAGATTACTCCAACTTCATAATGTACATCTAGTTGGAAGCTATGGTGTTCTTCCTAACGAGTTAAGATTCATATGTTGGCACATGTTCCATTTCAAGTTTATACCAAACAACTTTAATATGGAGAACTTGGTGATTATTGATCTGCAATACAGCAACTTGTGTCAAGTTTGGAGAGATGGCAAGGTACAA
>JAYMTB010000518.1:0-13829 GCA_036897585.1 Francoa sonchifolia | reverse complement strand
TTCTTTTACTTTGTCATTGATCTTGTGTGCATGAATGCTTCCGCATGTAATTGGTAAACGTTGTATTGGTTGTTCGAATTCACAACACGCACTCATCCGAAGTAATTCCAAATTTCAAAGATAAGCGATTATACTATATTATAATTGATTACATTATATTTGAGTTGTAAAACTTACGAGCAATAGTGGAATTATTACTACTATGATAAAATTATAAATCTACCCTTCCATCAAATAAACCATGGTTAGCATGATTTTAATTTTATTACATAACTGTCCCTCCTATTTTTTTTACTGTATACACCGCTGGCCCATGAAATGACTTTGCCTGCCCATTTTGTTGTAGCATGCTTTTGTAGATTTTTGAGATGAGAATTTGGGGTAGCTCAAATTTGACTTTGTTAAATTACTGCTCAATAAAATAAGTACTTAAAACTTAATTACTCATGGTTTTCTCTTGCAATAAAAAAAATTATATAAAATTCTCGTATTTCTTGAAAATAAATACAGACACAAACATGTGTGTCATATATTCATTTAAACAAATGTAATGTGTTTATATAAAAATAATAAATAAATGTATTGTGTTATCATATATAGTGAATATTGAAGTTTAATACATTTTCGTGTTTAGTAATTTTAACTTATTTATAACATAATTATATTTAAACTACATTCACATTAATATAGACCATAAAGTATATATTAAGATAAAATTAAAGGAGGAGTATAAAGTTGGCATAAAATGTATTAAAATAGAGAATCAAACAATGTTAGCTTAAAATAATGTGAAATGCACTAAGTTGATAAGATGGAGGAGACAAGAATAGGTAGGGTTGAGTATGCGTTACATTATTTGACATTAATTAAGGTAATTTTAAACTGAAAAATGGAATGAATGGGTTGGTGTTCTTCCCCCCTATACCAACATCACTTTGCATTAGGGAATCTCAAGATTTTCCAAACTCTTAGTCAATCTCTTTTTTTTATGTCTACTTATATCATATTTGGATCTTGTGAAAGGAAGCTTCTTCCAACCCATATGCCTTTCACTTTAATATAGGGATTATTGTCTTTGAACCCTTGTAATTACGAAAATTTATAAAAATTCCTCCGAATATTTTAAATCTTCGCATTTGTATCCACTTCGGATTTTACTTTTGCATATGACTAATTTTATCATTTTTTGTTCGCTCAATTTGACTAAATTTATCCATCTTAGTTTTGATAGTAAAAATGAAAACGAATATATACATTTTTTTTTTACAACAAATGGATTAATCGCTAACGGAAAAGGTCGAAATTGATTGTATTAAAAAAATTGAAAATTACAAGAGGTAAGTGCAAAAATTTAAACCATAATTTTGCAAATTAACCTAATTAGAGTGGTGCAAAATGTAATTATACCTAATATATATATTATCAGTGTTTTAGAAATATATATAAGGTCGAAATTGGTTGTATTAAAAAAATTGAAAATTATAGAAGGTAAGTGCAAAAATTTATACCATAATTTTGTAAACATTGGTGCAAAATGTAATTATACATAATTTATATTATCAGTATTTTAGAAATATATATATAACTAATAGATGTTTGATGTATACGTATGAAACTTTAAATACGAACATACAATAGCTTCCTTGTTTACGTTAATATTTAGTCTTCTTTAATTCTTGAGCACATTGCTATTAAAGGTCTATTAATTTTTGTATACTTTAATTATTTACTTGATTCTAATAACTCAAATTAACATCTAAGCACAATAGCTTACATAATAAAAATCATTTGCACTAGAGTAGTCTCACAGATATACATGTAAAATTTAAAAATGAGATCATTTAATTAAACTTTTATCTAATAATCTAATAAGCACTTACACATTTGTGTTATATCTCTATACAACTGATCATGAAATAACATATTTCCCTTAGTAGAGATATTTGTATTTTATACTTAATATAAATTATTTTATATTCTTCCATACTGTAATTAATACTATGATTTATATTAAAATTTAGCATAAATTCTATCATATCCGTATAATCAAACGAGTCACGTTATTTAATTCTTCGATAATTTTTTATAATTTAGTCTAAATTTCAGCATAACGATTCAGCAAAGCCTAACAAAATTAGAAGTGGAATATGTCATGCAAAAATGTTTCCATTTTCAGAGCTTTTCATCTGGTCCCCCTTCCTTCCATCTCATTAAATCCCAATTGTCTTAAAAATCCGACCCTCTTTATTACCGAAAACTTTACTATTAAATACTCCCCAAAAAAACAAAAAGTCTACAAAATGCAGTCCAAGCATTCGTGTTACACTGTCAGATTCAACCCAAAACAGCACCAGTCATAGCGTGCATTTCACGCGCCGAATCCATTCTCTATCAAAATTCCACTATGGAAAAATTTTACATTCCATTAAAACACGCCATTGCCTGATTAAAGTTCTACGGACTCCATTCATAGCTTTATATTCCCTTTTTCTCTCAATTTTTTCATAGGGTTTTTGCTCCAATCATCATCCTTAATCGCTTTCTGCCTTTATTTGTTTCAATCCTCCTGACAAAATGACTGTGAAGCCGATTATGGATGATCCCAGTGATCAGTTTCCAATTGGTATGCGCGTTCTTGCTGTTGATGATGATCACGCTTGCCTCTTCCTCTTGGAGACTCTGCTTCGTCGATGCAAATATCATGGTTCATTTCCCTCTTTATAAGTACTTTCAGTAGATTCTGTTATCTTTATAACATTTTGTTCTTCATATCCTTGTGTTTTTATGAAGATGGGTTTCAGATTTGTGAGATTTAACAAGATTTTATGCAAATCTAATAATTGCAGGAGAATTTACCCTTGCCAATTTTCTTTGTTATACGAGTCAGATATTGTATTGATTATATCAAAGACTATTAGTTTTCAATTTTTGTGCAACTCTGGATTTTCTCTTTCAGTTTTTGTAGATTGAAGGAACTTAACAATATGATCTATGACAATCTCAAGTACTCAGTTTACTAGATTTTCATTGCTAAACTTGAGTGTTAATCTGGACTTAAATCTTAGACTAGATGTTGCTAAGTCTTTATTCTGTATTTCGTGATGCATTAGCCATTGATATCTTTGGAATGCCACTAGATCTGGATTTGTTGGGATCTGCTTTGATTTCTCAATTTTGGTTGTATTTCTGCTTTTAATGTTTGAAGATATTGGCATATTGTTCTTTGTTTCTCAATTTTGATTTTGGACTTTGCAGTTACCACTACCAGTCAGGCAATCACGGCATTGAAGATGTTGAGAGAAAACAAGAATAAGTTTGACTTGGTTATTAGTGACGTTCATATGCCAGATATGGATGGTTTTAAGTTACTTGAGCTTGTGGGGCTTGAGATGGATCTGCCTGTCATAAGTAAGCCTGGAGCACTCTATTTTTTCCCTATATTGGCTCTTTTTGCTTCATTGCTACTCGGGGTTTCCATTGATGTTTAGTTAATTTTATGAATGCACCATAGATTCTATAACCGTGTTCTAAATTTCACAATTTTATTTATTTTTATATAATGTTGTTCCAGTTTAAATTGGGAAATAATCTTCTTCGTATCCAATATTCTATTCTAATTTCTAAATGGAATAAACTATGGACTTATTGCATTTCTATTTTGTTTCTTGGATAATTGTGACTGAGTTCAGCCATTATCTCAAAGATTAACTTTACAATTGATTGCTTGATACGCTTTTATTGTGAAGATTATGATGGGATTGTATGAGCACTTGGTGTTTGGTTTGAAATCAGTTATTTGATTTTAATTTATGAAATGTTTGAAATTTTTTTAGTGTTGTCGGGAAATGGCGATTCGAAGCTTGTTATGAAGGGTATTACTCATGGAGCTTGTGATTATCTGCTGAAACCTGTTCGAATTGAGGAGCTAAAGAACATTTGGCAACATGTCATTAGGAGAAAGAGATTCGATCCAAAGGATAAAAATAATTTAGAGAATCAAGACAGTGTTAATACTGGGACTGGTGAAGGAGGACAAATATTTGCTGGAAATTCTGATATGGTTGGGAAGTTTAATAGAAAACGGAAGGACCAGGATGAAGATGACGTTGATGAGAATGATGGAACTGAGCATGACAATGAGGATCCTGCGACACAAAAGAAGCCTCGGGTTGTTTGGTCCGTGGAGCTGCACCGCAAGTTTGTTTCAGCTGTCAATCATCTGGGTATTGAGAGTGAGTTCTTTGCCTCTCATCGCAGTCACAGTCTAGACGAGACATGCTACCCAAATTTATTGTATTCTTGTGCTTTCTTTTTCTTATCTGATCTAATATGTTTGATTCGTAATGTTTGTGAATCTTTTAGTTTTATATATTCATTTTTTAAGCTAATTCTCTGTTTCCAGAGTCTAAAATATCCACTCTGGTGAATAATGAATTCTTTTATATAAGAGATCATTCTTCCCTTGTTTCATGGATGAAGCTTTTCATTTCAATGTTTTTTGTTTACTCTTTTGAATCTAATGCAGAGGCTGTACCTAAAAAGATTCTTGATTTAATGAATGTGGAGAAGCTCACCAGAGAAAATGTTGCAAGCCATCTCCAGGTATCTCTTCTGCCTCTTTTCAACTTTATCTAACCTTTGTGGTTCACAGAATCTTAATATTATTGTATGATTGCAGAAATATAGGCTTTACCTCAAGAGGATCAGCTGTGTGGCAAACCAGCAAGCTAATATGGTGGCAGCCTTAGGCAGTACAGATTCTCCGTATTTACGAATGGGTTCATTGAATGGACTTGCAAATTACCCTAATTTTTCTGGATCAGGGCAACTTCAAACCACTGCTTTCAAATCCTTCCCATCTAGTGGGATGATTGGTAGGTTAAACACTCCTGCTGGTCTGGGCATGTGTGGTCTTCCTTCTTCAGGAATTATTCAGTTGGGTCATGGACAAAACTCAAGCAGCTTCACTGAAGGTCCCGGTAAATTCCAGCCAGTTATACTCCATGGAAACCATAATGGTAGTATACTTCAAGGTATGTCAGCGTCAATAGAACTTGATCGCCTACAAAATGATAAGGGTGTTACCTGCATTCGGGGGCCCTCAACTGCTACTGACAACAAGGCAGTTTTCCCTGTTTCTAGTGGCTTCCCGACGGCAAATATAACTGTTGATAACTCAAGTGAACCTCGTCTTGGCTTCATCAGCAATCCCTTAATGTTAGAAGGACATCCTGTGGATGCCCCTGGTGGCAGAAATTATGGCAATCAATCTTCTGTGACAGTGCGCTCCTTAAATTCAGAATTATCTTCCCGGTTGCTGGATCATCGTAGATGTGATGGAAATTGGTCGAGTTCTGTTCAGTCATCCGGGTTTCAATCAAACTCCTTTCAAATGAAAGACTGTTTAAGACCGGTAACTCTGCGTTCCAGTAACATGAGAGATGCCACATCTACTATGACCCTGCAATTTGGGAGTAATTCAGGTGATATCGCTTCTATCAATCCAATGCTTAGTCAATTGCAAGATTCAAGATCAGATTTGCAATGCCAACCAGGCCTACTCAGTGGTAATGGTGGGCTAAACATCAATAATGCCACTCAAGGAATGGGTGACCACAAACCAAATGCTCCTTACCAGTCAAATATTCTCTGTAGCTCAGAAAACTCTGTGGTCCCTGCCGATAGTGCGCTGGGTTCATTGGGCCAGAATTTGAACCTAAACAGCTCAAATTTCCATGGAAAGATGGATTTCAATTTGATTGGGCAATCAAATCATGTCAATACCTTATCCATGAATCGAAATGAATTGGAAAAGTCAGCTATTGGGACATCACTGACAATGAATGGAAGGTACCCTGGCCAAGTAAAGGCTCATGAGAGCTACGTTTCAACTAACCTTGGCTCCTTGGAAGATTTAGTGAGTGCAATGATGAAACAGGTAATATTCTTTTTTCTTGCTCTATCCCATGAGTTCTTGTCCAGATGTCTTCTCTAAAATATTATGTGATCTTGGTTGGGTTGAACTGAAAAGGGAATCTTCTGTTTCTCATTTTCAAATTGGTATAAAGAGATTGCTAGTCACACATATCCATCACATGCTGATTTTATCTGAGTGTTGAATTCATCTTTCTGACTTCGTACTCACTGACTCACATCTTCAATTCCTCGAAAAGTAACAATGTTAACATGGATAAACTGTAGTCATTTGTTTTATTTAGCCATTGCCAGCCAAACCTAGAGCCTCTGTCTTCCTAAATATTTAACAGGCCCCCCGATTTTTTCTGCAACTTAGCTGTGCATACAGCTACTAAACATACACAGTCTATTTTTTTTTTTCTCTTTTTTCATGCCTGTTGTTTCTGTCAACAATATGTCTACCCAAACAAAATTATTGTTGTGACCAAAATGCCCCTTTTTCCCTAACTTTACTGTTTCCAGCTAGCTACCATACCATAATCTTCAGTAATACTTCAAAAGTTCCATTTATTTTACAATTATGAATGAATAATGGGTGTTTATAGATTAAATTTGATGTCAATCATAATTAGATGAATATATACTTGCACTTTTCGACTTATAATTCATCTATCTATATGTAACTCAAATAAGCATTTCTTAATCTGGGTTAAGACACATTCTTTAATTGTTTTCCGGAAGACATATGTTATGCTTTATTTACTTAAGGAGTTCATTGACCTAACTTGGATGATGCAGGAAGAAGGTAATGTGAAAGTGATGGAAGGAGGTTTGGGATGCGATGGGTACTCCCTCGAGACTTGCATATGAAGTTAAAAGTCACCGCTGAATCCTAAAGAAAGAAGGATATGCAACAGAATCCTTTTCCGTGTTGAGTTTCTCTCGAGTAATATCTTTGTATTGTGCTCTACATTGTGAATGATTATCTTCTGTTCTCTTGATATTGACAGTAGGTTTGGCATTGGTTTTTTCCTTTTTTCTGCTCGCTTAGCAGTCAAATAGTCGATTGGTAAAAACAAAAGTAGGCGGAGTTAACGTGTTAATTTTGTTTTTTCTTCTGAATTTTAAAAGCTAGGTAATAGGTGTTTTCAGAAACTACAGATTTGTTTTTTGTTGAATGTTATACCTGACTTTTAGTTTTTCAATTAATACAATCAATTAGGAACTATTGGTATTCTCAGTCGTATTATAAGTGATCGACTTTGATCTTTTACATCATATAACCAGTTTTGTAAATAGTTCTCCAAATATGTGTTGCTTTTAAATTTAATATTTTTTATTAAATGATATGTCACAGCCACTTTTATTAGCAATTTACCGTTTTTAAAATGACTGACCGAAGCATGCGTTAGTTTTTGTCATGAGTCAGAACTCAGCAAATCATGATTCTTTGCATATTTCTGACACAACTAATTTATAATCTTCAACACCCGCTCTGACTATAGCACTTTATCCCTCCAACAATAGAGTCTACTCAAAAAAGGAATTAGAAACCAATGAAACCTTACCCTACAAGAATCATTATCATTTTCTTATAACGTGGACCAAAACTACACAATATAAAAAGCAAAAATCCGAGTTTATTGCATATCAGAAAAGAAGTAGTTTGAGAAAACATCAATGATTTGTGGATCCAAACCAATTCTAACATCAATTCCCTTATTATCAAAAGGATTCTGCATAAAACAAGCAACCTGTGGAATAGGAGGAACCAAAGGAATAGCATATGCTGATCGTCCATTTTGAAGGAAATCAACCTTGTGGAATGGCATCCTTGTCCAATCTGAAACTAGAGTTAGCTCTTTCAATGGAGGTAGAGACGCTTGTGGTCCATTCAATGCTTCCATATATGCATTTACGTACTCATTGTTTACCGAATTCTTGGCTTCCTTTATTTTCTGTACTATGGATTCGTAGCTTTCTTCCTCCAGTTCTCCTGCTGATAACGCGATTGATGCTAACACGTATGCATTGCCGCTGAATTGTTTGGGCAGCGGTGGCACCATCTTGTTCCTTGTGTCCACCGCAAATTGTAAGTATACCAATGCTTCCTTCTTTACTCCCAAAGCCTTTGTCCTCGACTGTCCGTAAGCATATAATCAATACAATTCCACGTTTAAGATTTTTTATAGCATAACGAGTCACATCATCCACTGTGTGGTACTAAGATTTTAATTTTCTCACTCAGTGCCTAAACATTAATCTGATAGTCAATTTATTAGAATGAGATATTTAATTAAATTCTCAAAATATGATCTTATGTGAAGCTCTCAAACATATCTAGCTGAATAGTAAGTGGTGATCAGAATGGCTAATATGCTTATATAACCACAACACTTCCGCGATGAAGTAGAATTATGCTTTGACAAGCAATTTTGAACTTTTTTATTTATTCACTCAATGACAAAAAATTAATTTGATTAGTAGATTCAGTAGAATTAGTTAGATAGGCAATATCTCTCCACCACTAACTCAGACATTACATGTACATTGCTCAAACTTGGTAACTCTAGAATAAAATGTAAAAGTTGTAACACATACCTTCCATAGATGAGATGCAACTAGCTCGAAGGTAGAACATGAAAAGCTCATAGCAATTTCTCCAAAGAGTTTCTTCTTCAAACTTTCAATCATTGTACCACTTAGATGAAAGGTCTTGAGAACAAAATTTGAAGCTCCAAGCTCCTTTCTAATCATATTATTTGAACCGCTGGCGTTTGCTATCAACTGATATAGATGATCAATGGCTGATGCCCTTTTCACATGGTTAGAGTTTTTACTCAATTCAACAGTCCCTTTATGAGATTGAGAAGTATCAATCACCAACCTCCCTCTATCATGAACTGGCTTATGCACCTCACACCCACCATTTTCTCTAATTCTAGGTGCACAACTAGCCGCCCAAGCGCACAGAAAATCATATGCGGCTGGTCCATCAAACAGCGAGTGACTCGTGCCAACGCCAACTGAAAATCCTCCACAACCAAACTTGGTCACCTGCATATGCATGCATATATATTTATGTGACTCCATTTCATGTACAACATGAATTAAATGCTTTGCATATAATGATTTTTAGTTCTGAAAGTTAATTGCGAAATATTGAAACTTGTCAATACAACAAAAATAATCGTCCCTAATGACAATTTTAGAGTAATAGTCACTAGAATAATCACTGAATTTAGTCTTTTAGTGACTACAAGTGAGCCATGAAATTTTGTTTTTCACCGTAAGTTCTAGTGACAAATAATTTTCGTCTTTTACCCACAAAATTATTGAGGCTAACATGTTGATAATTGTGAATATCAGTTGGTTCAACTGTTAAAATTTATTAGTATTATATTAAGAGATCTAGGATCATAATAGGTAAATTTGGAATGAGAACTATTTCTCTATGTGGAGTAAAAGAAAATATGTTGATTTCTTGTATTAGTTTCATTCAAAAAGACTACATATACATGCATATGTAGCTACATATATACTAACCTGAGCAACAAGAAGAGGCATTTCGGAGAAATTCCCATCAAACTCATGCTTATAAACAAGATTCTCATAGAATTCATTATACTGAGAAAGGTCTCCAAGCTCCGAAATCTTAACATCTGTCACAGCCTCAACCAAAACTGCACCATGGTTATTGCACCAAAGGTTGAGCTTTCCATCATCTGGATTCAAGCTCAACCTACCGGCAGCCGGAAACCAGACCGAAAGAGTCTCTTCTAAACCAGATTTCAAGCAACTAAACACAGAATCAATGGACAATTCTATATCACTATCAAATGGTTGGTAAAAGAAAACCGAATACACAAGTGTTGGACATTGCCTGTCCAAGTTAGAAAGGTTAAGAATTTGTGGAGGATGCAAGAATTTAGGGGAAACATTCACAGATTTTGAGATGGAAACATTCTTTGCGGCCATAAATTATAGGATTGATTGCTCCTCCTAGTAATGTTTTATGGGGATCTTGTGAGAAATTGGATCAAGAGTTTGCATATATAAGGAGGGAAAAAATAAAGTAGATTCCTAATAAAATAAGGATAATCCTAAATTATGATCTACTCACATCAATGAGACCTATAGTATAAGTTTTTTGTAACGTAGGGGTGAAAAATATTGTAAACTTCTTAATTTCAAAGAGTCATGCTTGTTCTAGTGAACTTTGACTAAAACAATTTCTATGATTTGCTAGGGTTATAAAAATAGTTTTGTACTAAATATCAATTTCTTTATCAAAATTCAAATAATAATAAGGGCAAATATTTGTAAAAAATAAAATTGGATTTGACTGATATTGTAAAAGCAATTGTGTGTAATGTGAGTTAATGTGCATGGAACTGTACTATTATGATTGAAATAATGAAAGTGAATGTGTATGACAGACAGACAGACAGACAGACAGATAGAAGAGTGGTGAATGGCGGTGACCTACTACTCACTCCGGGATTTCGGCCAGCCGTTCATATTTTTCTGCTTTTTCAAGTCTTGTCTCTTTGATTGTACCAATCATGTTTTTTCTCAAAACTGTCTCTTCCATGTTTTCTAGAATCACTCTATTCAATATAAGGCCTATTTACAAACTATTTTATGTCATATTTTCTATTTTCTTTTCGTAACTGTAATAAATTTGATTAATACATTTAGTTTAAACTTGTATTAATTACTAATACAAAAAATGGTAGAGCCGGCAAGAGCAAAAATTGATACATTAACCTAAGGATATGAAATTGTAAGTAATCCGATTATAATAGGATTCAAACTAAGACTACAGCATGAACAACCTAGATTCTATATTTTAGGTTGAGATATAGAGTCATATTGAGATATAATATTTCTCTTTCAATGAGATATAGAGTCATTTGTTTTTCTAACATCTATCGTCTCGAATTTTTCCTTTAAATAATTTACTGAATCTGCAAACTCTTTAGGAGTTCCTATAATATTTAGATCATCAATATAAACTACAATTATAGCAAATCCTGATTTTGATTTCCTAATAAAAATGCATGGGCTAATTAGATTGTTTACATATCCTTTATTCACAAGAAAATCACAAAGACGATTATACCACATACGTCTAGATTGCTTTAGCCCATACAAAGATCTTTGTAATTTAATCGAATATATTTCCCGGGGTTTTGATTTACTTGTTTCATTCATTCCATTCCTTCAGAGATTTTCAAATAAATATCACTATCAATGATCCATATAAATATATTGTCACAATATCCATAAGAAGTATATGTCCTTCAAGGACACCAAGGCTAAGTCTAATCGTAATTCCATTAATTACAGGAGAGTATGTCGCATCATAATCAACTTCAGGTCTTTGTGAGGAACCTCGTGCTACAAGTCTTTCTTTATATCATACAACTTCATTACTTTCTTTACGCTTTCGTACGTATAGCCTACAGGTTTTACACCTTCAAGTGTTTGGACTACAGGTTCAAAAATTTCATGTTTTGCAAGTTATTTTAAGGGTAATATACATAAATGGTTCATGAAACCTTTACAAATTTAGTTCCTAAACTATTTTATTTTTATTTTTAAGGTACTTGAACTAATCATTCTGTAACACTCATGACTTGTCATTCAATATTTTTATAGTTATACTAATATTTTTTTTTATAGGCATAATAAAAATACGAATACAATATATTTCTAGCTGATATGATGTTATGATAAATTATAAGGTTTAATATCAATTATGCCCCCTAAATTAGATTACTAGCAATGTACCCCCAAACTATCTAAAATTGTATGTGTGACCCTTGCGTTAGTATTTCGTTATTTTTGCTATTAAATGGACAAATGTCCATGTGACCCATTAAATACTCACTCATTTTTTGCATTTTTATTTTTTATATATTATTATTTAATTTGAGAAAAAGAAAAAAATAATTAAAAATGGTTACTAAATTTTTCACATGCTAATATGCGGATTAATTTTTTTATTTTGAATTAATGTTAGTAAGGTTAAATGTTAAAGTTCATAATTTTGTATAAAATAAAAAGTAAGAGGATTTAATTATAAACACTTAGATAGTGATATATAAGTGTAGATTATTTTCACCCACAATAATATAGATTATTTTCACATGTTTGCTATATTTTGCTTTATTTTGAATGGTTTATTAATTTTTGAAAAATAAAGTTCAAATTATTTTTTGAATTTTAAAAAGTAAATGGTTTATGATAATTTTATGTTTAATATTGTTGCAAAATGATAAGATGATGGTATGATAAAAGTAGGAAACAAAAGAAGAAATGGTGGTGCGACTGAGAAGAGGGAAGAAGAAAAGAGAGGGAGAGCTTGAAAGAGAAGAACAGAGGGCCCTCAACCTTACACTGGGAATGCAAACAATAACTCACAATAGATTGCATCCACCATATACACCCATCCCGTGCCCACCTAAGCACAATATAATTTGCTATTCTATCCTTCACGAAAGTTGGTCAATCTATTGATATGACAATATCATTAGTAGTACCTAACCTCAAAATCTATGATTCATCATGGTTCAGTGATTCAACACAAAAGTTGTCAGTACTATCAGCTTCCAGCAGAAACATGCACAAATACGAATACCAGAAACCTTCGGAAGCTAAAACTAGCTCGAACCAGGAAATTCACATGCACTTGCATAACATAAATAATGCCCAACTAATGAAATTTGACCTGCAAAATAGTTTTTATGTTCTAAATTACCAAAACATCACTGTCAACTGAAATGTCAGAGTGTGTCCCTGTGAATACTGAAAACTATAAGAATAATGAAAAGGAATAAACTGAGTAATGTTTATATTGTTTGCCTTCAGTCATCCAATATTATAACTCCCGGCACAGGTTTCTCTATGCTCCCGTCTGGGCCAGCAGCAGCATCGGTGTCAACATCATCCTTCATATCTTCCATTTCAACATCATTTCCGCTATTCCCTGAAAAATATGTAACCTCTGTCTGAGACAAACATGGATTAGTAGAAGTTACAACTTCATAGAATGGCTTACTACCTTCCTCTGGGTCTGGATTTTCGTTTAGCGGTTCAGTTTCAGTAGGAAACTCGCACACCTCTGTTTCTGCAACAACAGCAAGTTTTCGGCCATCTTGTTGCATAGAAGGTGAACTGTGTTTTGAATCAGAGGGTGATTGTTGGTCGGCATCTGATATCAGCTCTTTCACAGTAGGACTTGGCTGTGAATGTGAGAGTACTTGGTCAATATCTTTGCAAATAGTTTCTAGCGGAAGGAGGTTCTTCCTCAACTTGAGACTGGATATCGGACCCAATTCCTGGGCACTTTCATTCAGCAAATTGCACATCTGCCAACAAAGAATGAGAAATATTACATGTTTCTTAATCTACATAGATGGTGTAAAAAGGGGGAGGGATTACTTCACATGTGGTATAAAATAAAACAAGCTAGTTTTACACATTTATGATAACTTTTTCTTCTAAGTTGTATTTTGCTAAACCTAAGTACTGAGTACTCTCCCGCCCTATACATATCATCCTGTAAAAGATTAAATAGAAACTGTACAATCTATAAACTCATATTTTTTAAAATTATAAGAATAATATAAATGTGTAAATTGAGAATATTGTAGATAGCTCCAACTTTTCAATAGCAAACAATGAAATCTAGTGGATGATCAATAATTAAGCTTAATAGCTCACACCCCATGTGATCTAATAAGTATAAACAAAAACAAGTACCTTGTTATAAAGCTGAGCCAATTCCAACCGATCAGGATTGTCATCACAGACAGCTGCAGTAATTTCTTCATAAGCTGTAAGGTCAGTGTATTAGTCGTCTTTACTTAAACTGATTAAGGAGACCACCCAATTATACAAACCTA